>JAKWBO010000142.1:0-107668 GCA_034336685.1 Luscinia luscinia
CAAACAGTTCTGCACGCCCACCCACGGGTGGGCCGGCCGTGGCGGCACACCCAGAGGCAACCGCAAACAGCCCTGCACGCCCACCCACGGGTGGACCGGCCGTGGCGGCACACCCAGTGGCACACGCAAACAGTTCTGCACGCCCACCCACGGGTGGGCCGGCCGTGGCGGCACATCCAGTGGCACACGCAAACAGTTCTGCACGCCCACCCACGGGTGGGCCGGCCGTGGCGGCACAGCCAGAGGCACACGCAAACAGTTCTGCACGCCCACCCACGGGTGGGCCGGCCGTGGCGGCGCAGCCAGAGCCCCACGCAGGCCCTTCTGCACGCCCACCCACGGGTGGGCCGGCCGTGGCGGCACATCTAGTGGGACACGCAAACAGTTCTGCACGCCCACCCACGGGTGGGCCGGCCGTGGCGGCACACAGAGAGGCAAACGCAGGCACTTCTGCACGCCCACCCACGGGTGGGCCGGCCGTGGCGGCACACCCAGAGGCACACGCAAACAGTTCTGCACGCCCACCCACGGGTGGGCCGGCCGTGGCGGCACACCCAGACGCAACCGCAGGCCCTTCTGCACGCCCACCCACGGGTGGGCCGGCCGTGGCGGCACACCCAGAGGCAACCGCAAACAGCCCTGCACGCCCACCCACGGGTGGACCGGCCGTGGCGGCACACCTAGTGGCACACGCAAACAGTTCTGCACGCCCACCCACGGGTGGGCCGGCCGTGGCGGCACATCCAGTGGCACACGCAAACAGTTCTGCACGCCCACCCACGGGTGGGCCGGCCGTGGCGGCACACCCAGTGGCACACGCCGACGCTTCTGCACGCCCACCCACGGGTGGGCCGGCCGTGGCGGCACACCCAGAGGCAACCGCAGGCCCTTCTGCACGCCCACCCACGGGTGGGCCGGCCGTGGCGGCACACCCAGAGGCAACCGCAAACAGCCCTGCACGCCCACCCACGGGTGGACCGGCCGTGGCGGCACACCTAGTGGCACACGCAAACAGTTCTGCACGCCCCACCCACGGGTGGGCCGGCCGTGGCGGCACATCCAGGGGCACACGCAAACAGTTCTGCACGCCCCACCCACGGGTGGGCCGGCCGTGGCGGCACAGCCAGAGGCACACGCAAACAGTTCTGCACGCCCACCCACGGGTGGGCCGGCAATGGCGGCACACCGAGTCGCACACGCAAACAGTTCTGCACGCCCACCCAAGGGTGGGCCGGCCGTAGCGGCACACCCATTGGCACACGCAAACAGTTCTGCACGCCCACCCACGGGTGGGCCGGCCGTGGCGGCACACCCAGAGGCACACGCAAACAGTTCTGCACGCCCACCCACGGGTGGCCGGCCGTGGCGGCAGACCCGGAGGCAACTGCAGGCCCTTCTGCACGCCCACCCACGGGTGGGCCGGCCGTGGCGGCACACCCAGTGGATCACGCAAACAGTTCTGCACGCCCACCCACGGGTGGGCCGGCCGTGGCGGCACACCCAGAGGCAAACGCAGGCACTTCTGCACGCCCACCCACGGATGGGCCGGCCGTGGCGGCACACCCAGTGGCACACGAAGCTTCTTCTGCACGCCCCACCCACGGGTGGGCCGGCCTCGGCGGCACATCCAGTGGCACACGCAAACAGTTCTGCACGCCCACCCACGGGTGGGCCGGCCGTGGCGGCACACGCAGTGGCACACGCAAACAGTTCTGCACGCCGTACCCACGGGTGGGCCGGCCGTGGCGGCACACCCAGAGGCAACCGCAAACCCTTCTGCACGGACACCCACGGGTGGGCCGGCCGTGGCGGCACGCCCAGAGCCCCACGCATGCCTTCTGCACGCCCCACCCACGGGTGGGCCGGCCGTGGCGGCACACCCAGAGGCAACCGCAGGCCCTTCTGCACGCCCACCCACGGGTGGGCCGGCCGTGGCGGCACACCCAGAGGCACACGCAAACAGTTCTGCACGCCCCACCCACGGGTGGGCCGGCCGTGGCGGCACACCCAGTGGCACACGCAAACAGTTCTGCACGCCCACCCACGGGTGGGCCGGCCGTGGCGGCACACCCAGTGGCAAACGCAGGCCATTCTGCACGCCCACCCACGGGTGGGCCGGCCGTGGCGGCACACCCAGAGGCAACCGCAAACAGTTCTGCACGCCCACCCACGGGTGGACCGGCCGTGCCGGCACACCCAGAGGCAACCGCAAACAGCCCTGCACGCCCACCCACGGGTGGACCGGCCGTGGCGGCACACCCAGTGGCACACGCAAACAGTTCTGCACGCCCACCCACGGGTGGGCCGGCCGTGGCGGCACATCCAGTGGCACACGCAAGAGTTCTTGCACCCCACCCACGGGTGGGCCGGCCGTGGCGGCACAGCCAGAGGCACACGCAAACAGTTCTGCACGCCCACCCACGGGTGGGCCGGCCGTGGCGGCGCAGCCAGAACCCCACGCAGGCCCTTCTGCACGCCCACCCACGGGTGGGCCGGCCGTGGCGGCACATCTAGTGGGACACGCAAACAGTTCTGCACGCCCACCCACGGGTGGACCGGCCGTGGCGGCACACCCAGTGGCACACGCAAGCAGTTCTGCACGCCCACCCACGGGTGGGCCGGCCGTGGCGGCACACCCAGAGGCACACGCAAACAGTTCTGCACGCCCACCCACGGGTGGGCCGGCCGTGGCGGCACACCCAGACGCAACCGCAGGCCCTTCTGCACGCCCACCCACGGGTGGGCCGGCCGTGGCGGCACACCCAGAGGCAACCGCAAACAGCCCTGCACGCCCACCCACGGGTGGACCGGCCGTGGCGGCACACCTAGTGGCACACGCAAACAGTTCTGCACGCCCACCCACGGGTGGGCCGGCCGTGGCGGCACATCCAGTGGCACACGCAAACAGTTCTGCACGCCCACCCACGGGTGGGCCGGCCGTGGCGGCACACCCAGTGGCACACGCAAACAGTTCTGCACGCCCACCCACGGGTGGGCCGGCCGTGGCGGCACACCCAGAGGCAACCGCAGGCCCTTCTGCACGCCCACCCACGGGTGGGCCGGCCGTGGCGGCACACCCAGAGGCAACCGCAAACAGCCCTGCACGCCCACCCACGGGTGGACCGGCCGTGGCGGCACACCTAGTGGCACACGCAAACAGTTCTGCACGCCCACCCACGGGTGGGCCGGCCGTGGCGGCACATCCAGTGGCACACGCAAACAGTTCTGCACGCCCACCCACGGGTGGGCCGGCCGTGGCGGCACAGCCAGAGGCACACGCAAACAGTTCTGCACGCCCACCCACGGGTGGGGCCGGCAATGGCGGCACACCCGAGTCGCACACGCAAACAGTTCTGCACGCCCACCCACGGGTGGGCCGGCCGTGGCGGCACACCCAGTGGCACACGCAAACAGTTCTGCACGCCCACCCACGGGTGGGCCGGCCGTGGCGGCACACCCAGAGGCACACGCAAACAGTTCTGCACGCCCACCCACGGGTGGCCGGCCGTGGCGGCAGACCCGGAGGCAACTGCAGGCCCTTCTGCACGCCCACCCACGGGTGGGCCGGCCGTGGCGGCACACCCAGTGGATCACGCAAACAGTTCTGCACGCCCACCCACGGGTAGGCCGGCCGTGGCGGCACACCCAGTGGCAAACACAGGCACTTCTGCACGCCCACCCACGGATGGGCCGGCAGTGGCGGCACACCCAGTGGCACACGCGAACAGTTCTGCACGCCCATCCACGGGTGGGCCGGCCGTGGCGGAACATCCAGTGGCACACGCAAACAGTTCTACACGCCCACCCACGGGTGGGCCGGCCGTGGCGGCACACGCAGTGGCACACGCAAACAGTTCTGCACGCCCACCCACGGGTGGGCCGGCCGTGGCGGCACACCCCGAGGCACACGCAGGCCCTTCTGCACGCCCACCCACGGGTGGGCCGGCCGTGGCGGCACACCCTGAGGCACACGCAAACAGTTCTGCACGCCCACCCACGGGTGGGCCGGCCGTGGCGGCACACCCAGAGGCACACGCAAACAGTTCTGCACGCGTACCCACGGGTGGGCCGGCCGTGGCGGCACACCCAGAGGCAACCGCAAACCCTTCTGCACGGACACCCACGGGTGCGCCGGCCGTGGCGGCTCAACCAGAGGCCCCACGCAGGCCCTTCTGCACGCCCACCCACGGGTGGG
This sequence comes from Luscinia luscinia, assembly GCA_034336685.1. Classification (NCBI taxonomy): domain Eukaryota; kingdom Metazoa; phylum Chordata; class Aves; order Passeriformes; family Muscicapidae; genus Luscinia; species Luscinia luscinia. Next base: position 4,196 of record JAKWBO010000142.1, read on the forward strand.
CCGGCCGTGGCGGCACACCCAGAGGCAACCGCAAACAGTTCTGCACGCCCACCCACGGGTGGACCGGCCGTGGCGGCACACCCCTAGTGGCACACGCAAACAGTTCTGCAGCCCACCCACGGGTGGGCCGGCCGTGGCGGCACACCCAGAGGCAAACGCAGGCACTTCTGCACGCCCACCCACGGGATGGGCCGGCCGTGGCGGCACACCCAGTGGCACACGCGAAACAGTTCTGCACGCCCATCCACGGGTGGGCCGGCCGTGGCGGAACATCCAGTGGCACACGCAAACAGTTCTGCACGCCCACCCACGGGTGGGCCGGCCGTGGCGGCACACGCAGTGGCACACGCAAACAGTTCTGCACGCCCACCCACGGGTGGGCCGGCCGTGGCGGCACACCCAGAGGCACACGCAGGCCCTTCTGCACGCCCACCCACGGGTGGGCCGGCCGTGGCGGCACACCCTGAGGCACACGCAAACAGTTCTGCATCGCCCCACCCACGGGTGGGCCGGCCGTGGCGGCACACCCAGAGGCACACGCAAACAGTTCTGCACGCGTACCCACGGGTGGGCCGGCCGTGGCGGCACACCCAGAGGCAACCGCAAACCCTTCTGCACGGACACCCACGGGTGCGCCGGCCGTGGCGGCTCAACCAGAGGCCCCACGCAGGCCCTTCTGCACGCCCACCCACGGGTGGGCCGGCCGTCGCGGCACACCCAGAGGCAACCGCAGGCCCTTCTGCACGCCCACCCACGGGTGGGCCGCCCGTGGCGGCACGCCCAGAGCCCCACGCATGCCCTTCTGCACGCCCACCCACGGGTGGGCCGGCCGTGGCGGCACACAGAGAGGCAAACCCAGGCCCTTCTGCACGCCCACCCACGGGTGGGCCGGCCGTGGCGGCACACCCAGAGGCACACGCAAACAGTTCTGCACGCCCACCCACGGGTGGGCCGGCCGTGGCGGCACACCTAGTGGCACATGCAAACAGTTCTGCACGCCCACCCACGGGTGGGCCGGCCGTGGCGGCACACCCAGAGGCAACTCGCAGGCAGTTCTTCTGCACGCCCACCCACGGGTGGGCCCGCCGGGCGGCACACCCAGAGGCAACCGTAAACAGTTCTTGCACGCCCACCCACGGGTGGACCGGCCGTGGCGGCACACCTAGAGGCACACGCAAACAGTTCTGCACGCCCACCCACGGGTGGGCCGGCCGTGGCGGCACATCCAGTGGCACACGCAAACAGTTCTGCACGCCCACCCACGGGTGGGCCGGCCGTGGCGGCACACCCAGTGGCACACGCAGAACAGTTCTGCACGCCCACCCACGGGTGGGTCAGGCCGTCGCGGCACACCCAGTGGCACACCGCAGGCCATTCTGCACGCCCACCCACGGGTGGGCCGGCCGTGGCGGCACACCCAGAGGCAACCGCAAACAGCCCTGCACGCCCACCCACGGGTGGACCGGCCGTGGCGGCACACCTAGTGGCACACGCAAACAGTTCTGCACGCCCACCCACGGGTGGGCCGGCCGTGGCGGCACATCCAGTGGCACACGCAAACAGTTCTGCACGCCCACCCACGGGTGGGCCGGCCGTGGCGGCACACCCAGAGGCACACGCAAACAGTTCTGCACGCCCACCCACGGGTGGGCCGGCCGTGGCGGCACAGCCAGAGGCACACGCAGAACAAGTTCTGCACGCCCACCCACGGGTGGGCCGGCCGTGGCGGCGCAGCCAGAGGCCACACGCAGGCCCTTCTGCACGCCCCACCCACGGGTGGGCCGGCCGTGGCGGCACATCTAGTGGGACACGCAAACAGTTCTGCACGCCCACCCACGGGTGGGCCGGCCGTGGCGGCACACAGAGAGGCAAACGAGGCTCTTCTGCACGCCCCACCCACGGGTGGGCCGGCCGTGGCGGCACACCCAGAGGCACACGCAAACAGTTCTGCACGCCCACCCACGGGTGGGCCGGCCGTGGCGGCACACCCAGACGCAACCGCAGGCCCTTCTGCACGCCCACCCACGGGTGGGCCGGCCGTGGCGGCACACCCAGAGGCACCGCAGAACAGCCTCTGCACGCCCACCCACGGGTGGACCGGCCGTGGCGGCACACCTAGTGGCACACTTAAACAGTTCTGCACGCCCACCCACGGGTGGGCCGGCCGTGGCGGCACATCCAGTGGCACACGCAAACAGTTCTGCACGCCCACCCACGGGTGGGCCGGCCGTGGCGGCACACCCAGTGGCACACGCAAACAGTTCTGCACGCCCACCCACGGGTGGGCCGGCCGTGGCGGCACACCCAGAGGCAACCGCAGGCCCTTCTGCACGCCCACCCACGGGTGGGCCGGCCGTGGCGGCACACCCAGAGGCAACACGCAAACAGCTCCTGCACGCCCACCCACGGGTGGACCGGCCGTGGCGGCACACCTAGTGGCACACGCAAACAGTTCTGCACGCCCACCCACGGGTGGGCCGGCCGTGGCGGCACATCCAGTGGCACACGCAAACAGTTCTGCACGCCCACCCACGGGTGGGCCGGCCGTGGCGGCACAGCCAGAGGCACACGCAAACAGTTCTGCACGCCCACTCCACGGGTGGGCCGGCAATGGCGGCACACCGAAAGTCGCGACACGCAAACAGTTCTGCACGCCCACCCACGGGTGGGCCGGCCGTAGCGGCACACCCATTGGCACACGCAAACAGTTCTGCACGCCCACCCACGGGTGGGCCGGCGGTGGCGGCACACTCAGAGGCACACGCAAACAGTTCTGCACGCCCACCCACGGGTGGCCGGCCGTGGCGGCAGACCCGGAGGCAAATCCAGGCCCTTCTGCACGCCCACCCACGGGTGGGCCGGCCGTGGCGGCACACCCAGTGGATCACGCAAACAGTTCTGCACGCCCACCCACGGGTGGGCCGGCCGTGGCGGCACACCCAGAGGCAAACGCAGGCACTTCTGCACGCCCACCCACGGATGGGCCGGCCGTGGCGGCACACCCAGTGGCACACGCAAACAGTTCTGCACGCCCATCCACGGGTGGGCCGGCCGTGGCGGAACATCCAGTGGCACACGCAAACAGTTCTACACGCCCACCCACGGGTGGGCCGGCCGTGGCGGCACACGCAGTGGCACACGCAAACAGTTCTGCACGCCCACCCACGGGTGGGCCGGCCGTGGCGGCACACCCCGAGGCACACGCAGGCCCTTCTGCACGCCCACCCACGGGTGGGCCGGCCGTGGCGGCACACCCTGAGGCACACGCAAACAGTTCTGCACGCCCACCCACGGGTGGGCCGGCCGTGGCGGCACACCCAGAGGCACACGCAAACAGTTCTGCACGCCCACCCACGGGTGGGCCGGCCGTGGCGGCACACCCAGAGGCAACCGCAAACCCTTCTGCACGGACACCCACGGGTGCGCCGGCCGTGGCGGCTCAACCAGAGGCCCCACGCAGGCCCTTCTGCACGCCCACCCACGGGTGGGCCGGCCGTCAGCGGGCACAACCCAGAGGCAACCGCAGGCCCTTCTGCACGCCCACCCACGGGTGGGCCGGCCGTGGCGGCACACCCAGAGGCACACGCAAACAGTTCTGCACGCCCACCCACGGGTGGGCCGGCCGTGGCGGCACACCCAGACGCTAACCGCAGGCCCTTCTGCACGCCCCACCCACGGGTGGGCCGGCCGTGGCGGCACACCCACAGGCACCGCAAACAGTTCTGCACGCCCACCCACGGGTGGACCGGCCGTGGCGGCACACCTAGTGGCACACGCAAACAGTTCTGCACGCCCACCCACGGGTGGGCCGGCCGTGGCGGCACATCCAGTGGCACACGCAAACAGTTCTGCACGCCCACCCACGGGTGGGCCGGCCGTGGCGGCACACCCAGTGGCACACGCAAACAGTTCTGCACGCCCACCCACGGGTGGGCCGGCCGTGGCGGCACACCCAGAGGCAACCGCAGGCCCTTCTGCACGCCCACCCACGGGTGGGCCGGCCGTGGCGGCACACCCAGAGGCAACCGCAAACAGCCCTGCACGCCCACCCACGGGTGGACCGGCCGTGGCGGCACACCTAGTGGCACACGCAAACAGTTCTGCACGCCCACCCACGGGTGGGCCGGCCGTGGCGGCACATCCAGTGGCACACGCAAACAGTTCTGCACGCCCACCCACGGGTGGGCCGGCCGTGGCGGCACAGCCAGAGGCACACGCAAACAGTTCTGCACGCCCACCCACGGGTGGGCCGGCCGTGGCGGCACACCGAGTCGCACACGCAAACAGTTCTGCACGCCCACCCACGGGTGGGCCGGCCGTGGCGGCACACCCATTGGCACACGCAAACAGTTCTGCACGCCCACCCACGGGTGGGCCGGCCGTGGCGGCACACCCAGAGGCACACGCAAACAGTTCTGCACGCCCACCCACGGGTGGGCCGGCCGTGGCGGCACACCCAGAGGCAACTGCAGGCTCTTCTTGCACGCCCACCCACGGGTGGGCCGGCCGTGGCGGCACACCCAGTGGGATCACGCAAACAGTTCTGCACGCCCACCCACGGGTGGGCCGGCCGTGGCGGCACACCCAGAGGCAAACGCAGGCACTTCTGCACGCCCACCCACGGATGGGCCGGCCGTGGCAGCACACACAGTGGCACACGCAAACAGTTCTGCACGCCCATCCACGGGTGGGCCGGCCGTGGCGGAACATCCAGTTGCACACGCAAACAGTTCTGCACGCCCACCCACGGGTGGGCCGGCCGTGGCGGCACACCCAGTGGCACACGCAAACAGTTCTGCACGCCCACCCACGGGTGGGCCGGCCGTGGCGGCACACCCAGAGGCACACGCAGGCCCTTCTGCACGCCCACCCACGGGTGGGCCGGCCGTGGCGGCACACCCAGAGGCACACGCAAACAGTTCTGCACGCCCACCCACGGGTGGGCCGGCCGTGGCGGCACACCCAGAGGCACACGCAAACAGTTCTGCACGCCCACCCACGGGTGGGCCGGCCGTGGCGGCACACCCAGAGGCAACCGCAAACCCTTCTGCACGCCCACCCACGGGTGCGCCGGCCGTGGCGGCACAACCAGTGGCACCACGCAAACAGCTTCTGCACGCCCCACCCACGGGTGGGCCGGCCGTCGCGGCACACCCAGAGGCAACCGCAGGCACTTCTGCACGCCCACCCACGGGTGGGCCGGCCGTGGCGGCACACCCAGAGGCACACGCATAGCCCTTCTGCACGCCCACCCACGGGTGGGCCGGCCGTGGCGGCACACCGAGAGGCAAACCCAGGCTCTTCTGCACGCCCCACCCACGGGTGGGCCGGCCGTGGCGGCACACCCAGAGGCAACCGCAGACAGTTCTGCACGCCCCACCCACGGGTCAGCCGGCCGTGGCGGCACACCCAGAGGCAACCGCAGACCCTTCTGCACGCCCACCCACGGGTGGGCCGGCCGTGGCGGCACATCCAGTGGCACACGCAAACAGTTCTGCACGCCCACCCACGGGTGGGCCGGCCGTGGCGGCACAGCCAGAGGCACACGCAAACAGTTCTGCACGCCCACCCACGGGTGGGCCGGCCGTGGCGGCGCAGCCAGAGCCCCACGCAGGCCCTTCTGCACGCCCACCCACGGGTGGGCCGGCCGTGGCGGCACATCTAGTGGGACACGCAAACAGTTCTGCACGCCCACCCACGGGTGGGCCGGCCGTGGCGGCACACCGAGAGGCAAACCCAGGCTCCTTCTGCACGCCCACCCACGGGTGGGCCGGCCGTGGGCGGCACACCCAGAGGCAACCGCAAACCCTTCTGCACGCCCACCCTCGGGTGGGCCGGCCGTGGCGGCACACCCAGTGGCACACGCAAACAGTTCTGCACGCCCACCCACGGGTGGGCCGGCCGTGGCGGCCCACCCTGAGGCACACGCAAACAGTTCTGCACGCCCACCCACGGGTGGGCCGGCCGTGGCGGCACACCCAGAGGCACACGCAAACAGTTCTGCACGCCCACCCACGGGTGGGCCGGCCGTGGCGGCACACCCAGAGGCAACTCAAAACCCTTCTGCACGCCCACCCACGGGTGGGCCGGCCGTGGCGGCACAACCAGAGGCCCCACGCAGGCCCTTCTGCACGCCCACCCACGGGTGGGCCGGCTGTCAGCGGCACACCCAGAGGCAACCGCAGGCCCTTCTGCACGCCCACCCACGGGTGGGCCGGCCGTGGCGGCACGCCCAGAGCCCCACGCAGGCCGTTCTGCACGCCCACCCACGGGTGGGCCGGCCGTGGCGGCACACTGAGAGGCAAACCCAAGCCCTTCTGCACGCCCACCCACGGGTGGGCCGGCCGTGGCGGCTCAACCAGAGGCAACCGCAGGCCTTTCTGCACGCCCACCCACGGGTCAGCCGGCCGTGGCGGCACACCCAGGGGCACACGCAAACAGTTCTGCACGCCCACACACGGGTGGGCCGGCCGTGGCGGCACACCCAGTGGCACACGCAAACAGTTCTGCACGCCCACCCACGGGTGGGCCGGCCGTGGCAACGCAGCCAGAGCCCCACGCAGGCCCTTCTGCACGCCCACCCACGGGTGAACCGGCCGTGGCGGCACATCCAGTGGCACAAGCAAATAGTTCTGCACGCCCACCCACGGGTGGGCCGGCCGGCTGCACACCCAGAGGCAACCGCAAACAGTTCTGCACGCCCACCCACGGGTGGGCCGGCCGTGGCGGCACATTCAGAGGCACACGCAAACAGTTCTGCACGCCCACCCACGGGTGGCCGGCCGTGGCGGCAGACCCGGCGGCAACTGCAGGCCCTTCTGCATGCCCACCCACGGGTGGGCCCGCCGTGGCGGCACACCCAGTGGATCACGCAAACAGTTCTGCACGCCCACACACGGGTGGGCCGGCCGTGGCGGCACATCCAGTGGCACACGCAAACAGTTCTGCACGCCCACCCACGGGTGGGCCGGCCGTGGCGGCACACCCAGTGGCACACGCAAACAATTCTGCACGCCCACCCACGGGTGGGCCGGCCGTGGCGGCACACCCAGAGGCAACCCCAGGCCCTTCTGCACGCCCACTCACGGGTGGGCCTGCCGTGGCGGCACACCCAGGGGCACACGCAAAATGCTCTGCACGCCTACCCACGGGTGGGCCGGCCGAGCCGGCAAACCCAGAGGCAACCGGCGGCTATTCTGCACGCCCACCCACGGGTGGGCCAGCCGTGGCGGCACACCCAGAGGCAAACGCAGGCCCTTCTGCCCGCCCACCCACGGGTGGGCCGGCCGTGGCGGCACACCCACTGGCACACGCAGGCCCTTCTGCACGCCCACCCACGCGTGGGCCGGCCGTGGCGGCACACCCAGAGGCAACTGCAGGCCCTTCTGCACGCCCACTCACGGGTGGGCCGGCCGTGGCGGCACACCCAGAGGCAAACGGAGGCCCTTCTGCACGCTCACCCACGAGTGGGCCCGCCGTGGCGGCACACCCAGAGGCCACGGCAGGCCCTTCTGCACGCCCACCCACGGGTGGGCCGGCCGTGGCGGCACACCAAGAGCCACAGGCAGGCCCTTCTGCACGCCCACCCAGGGATGGGCCGGCCGTGGCGGCACAACCAGGGGCAAACCCAGGCTCTTCTGCACGCCCACCCACGGGTGGGCCGGCCGTGGCGGCAAAGCCAGTGGCACACGCAAACAGATCTGCACGCCCACCCACGGGTGGGCCGGCCGCGGCGGCACAGACAGAGGCAAACGCAGGCACTTCTGCACGCCCACCCACGGGTGGGCCGGCCGTGGCGGCACACCCAGAGCCCCACGCAGGCCCATTTGCACGCCCCACCCACGGGTGGGCCGGCCGTGGCGGCACACCCAGAGCCACACGCAGGCCCTTCTGCACGCCCACCCACGGGTGGGCCGGCCGTGGCGGGCACACACAGTGGCACACGCAAGCTCTTCTGCACGCCCACCCACGGGTGGGCCGGCCGTGGCGGCACACCCAGAGTCAAACGCAAACCCTTCTGCACGCCCACCCACGGGTGGGCCGGCCGTGGCGGCACACCCAGAGGCAACCGCAGGCCCTCCTGCACGCCCACCCACGGGTGGGCCGGCCGTGGCGGCACACTCAGTGGCATACGCAAACAGTTCTGCACGCCCACCCACGGGTGGGCCGGCCGTGGCGGCTCAACCAGAGGCAATCGCAGGCCTTTCTGCACGCCCACCCACGGGTCAGCCGGCCATGGCGGCACACCAAGAGGCAACCGCAGACCCTTCTGCACGCCCACCCACGGGTGGGCCGGCCGTGGCGGCACACCCAGGGGCACACGCAAACCGTTCTGCACGCCCACCCACGGGTGGGCCGGCCGTGGCGGCGCAGCCAGAGCCCCACGCAGGCCCTTCTGCATGCCCACCCACGGGTGAACCGGCCGTGGCGGCACATCCAGTGGCACAAGCAAACAGTTCTGCACGCCCACCCACGGGTGGGCCGGCCGTGGCGGCACACCCAGAGGCAAACGCAGGCCCTTCTGCACGGCCACCCACGGGTGGGCCGGCCGTGGCGGCACACCCAGTGGCACTCGCGAAGCTCTTCTGCACGCCCACCCACGGGTGGGCCGGCCGTGGCGGCACATCCAGTGGCACACGCAAACAGTTCTGCACGCCCACCCACGGGTGGGCCGGCCGTGGCGGCACACCCAGAGGCAACCGCAGGCCCTTCTGCACGCCCACCCACGGGTGGGCCGGCAGTGGCGGCACACCCAGAGGCAAACCCAGGCCCTTCTGCACGCCCACCCACGGGTGGGCCGGCCGTGGCGGCACACCCAGGGGCACACGCAGGCCCTTCTGCACGCCCACCCACGGGTGGGCCGGCCGTCGGCGGCACACCCAGCGGCACACGCAAGCCCTTCTGCACGCCCACCCACGGGTGGGCCGGCCGTGGCGGCAAACCCAGTAGCATGACGCAAACAGTTCTGCACGCCCACCCACGGGTGGGCCGGCCGGCGGCACATCCAGTGGCACACGCAAACAAGTTTGCACGCCCAACCACGGGTGGGCCGGCCGTGGCGGCACACCCAGGGGCATACGCAGGCCCTTCTGCACGCCCACCCACGGGTGGGCCGGCCGTGGCGGCACTCCCAGCGGCACACGCAGTCCCTTCTGCACGCCCACACACGGGTGGGCCGGCCGTGGCGGCACACCTAGTAAATCAAGCAACAGTTCTGCACGCCCACCCACGGGTGGGCCGGGCGTGGCGGCACACCCAGTGGCATACGCGAACAGTTCTGCACGCCCAACCACGGGTGGGCCGGCCGTGGCGGCAAACCCAGAGGCAACCGCAGGCCCTTCTGCACGCCCCAACCACGGGTGGGCCGGCCGTGGCGGCACACCCAGAGGCACACGCAGGCCCTTCTGCACACCCACCCACGGGTGGGCCGTCCGTGGCGGCACATCTAGAGGCAACACGCAAACAGCTTCTGCACGCCCACCCACGGGTGGGCCGGCCGTGGCGGCACACTGAGAGGCAACCGCAAACCCTTCTGCACGCCCACCCACGGGTGGGCCGGCCGTGGCGGCACACCCAGTGGCACACGCAAACAGTTCTGCACGCCCACCCACGGGTGGGCCGGCCGTGGCGGCACATCCAGTGGCACACGCAAACAGTTCTGCACGCCCACCCACGGGTGGGCCGGCCGTGGCGGCACAGCCAGAGGCACACGCAAACAGTTCTGCACGCCCACCCACGGGTGGGCCGGCCGTGGCGGCACAGCCAGAGGCCACCACGCAGGCCCTTCTGCACGCCCACCCACGGGTGGGCCGGCCGTAGCGGCACATCTAGTGGGACACGCAAACAGTTCTGCACGCCCACCCACAGGTGGGCCGGCCGTGGCGGCACACAGAGGCAAACCCAGGCCCTTCTGCACGCCCACCCACGGGTGGGCCGGCCGTGGCGGCACACCCAGAGGCAACCGCAAACAGTTCTGCACGCCCACCCACGGGTGGGCCGGCCGTGGCGGCACACCCAGACGCAACCGCAGGCCCTTCTGCACGCCCACTCACGGGTGGGCCGGCCGTGGCGGCACACCCAGAGGCAACCGCAAACAGCTCTGCACGCCCACCCACGGGTGGACCGGCCGATGGCGGCACACCTAGTGGCACACGCAAATAGTTCTGCACGCCCACCCACGGGTGGGCCGGCCGTGGCGGCACATCCAGTGGCACACGCAAACAGTTCTGCACGCCCACCCACGGGTGGGCCGGCCGTGCGGCACAGCCAGAGGCACACGCAAACAGTTCTGCACGCCCACCCACGGGTGGGCCGGCCATGGCGGCACACCGAGTCGCACACGCAAACAGTTCTGCACGCCCACCCAAGGGTGGGCCGGCCGTGGCGGCACACCCAGTGGCACACGCAAACAGTTCTGCACGCCCACCCACGGGTGGGCCGGCCGTGGCGGCACACTCAGAGGCACACGCAAACAGTTCTGCACGCCCACCCACGGGTGGGCCGGCCGTGGCGGCAGACCCAGAGGCAACTGCAGGCCCTTCTGCACGCCCACCCACGGGTGGGCCGGCCGTGGCGGCACACCCAGTGGATCACGCGAACAGTTCTGCACGCCCACCCACGGGTGGGCCGGCCGTGGCGGCACACCCAGAGGCAACACGCAGGCACTTCTGCACGCCCACCCACGGGTGGCCCGGCCGTGGCGGCACAGCCAGTGGCACACGCAAACAGTTCTGCACGCCCACCCACGGGTGGGCCGGCCGTGTCGGAACATCCAGTGGCACACGCAAACAGTTCTGCACGCCCACCCACGGGTGGGCCGGCCGTGGCGGCACACCCAGGGGCACACGCAAACAGTTCTGCACGCCCACCCACGGGTGGGCCGGCCGTGGCGGCACACCCAGAGGCACACGTAGGCTCCTTCTGCACGCCCACCCACGGGTGGGCCGGCCGTAGCGGCACACCCTGAGGCACACGCAAACAGTTCTGCACGCCCCACCCACGGGTGGGCCGGCCGTGGCGGCACATCTAGTGGGACACGCAAACAGTTCTGCACGCCCACCCACGGGTGGGCCGGCCGTGGCGGCACACTGAGAGGCAAACCCAGGCCCTTCTGCACGCCCACCCACGGGTGGACCGGCCGTGGCGGCACACCTAGTGGCACACGCAAACAGTTCTGCACGCCCACCCACGGGTGGGCCGGCCGTGGCGGCACAGCCAGAGGCACATGCAAACAGTTCTGCACGCCCACCCTCGGGTGGGCCGGCCGTGGCGGCGCAGCCAGAGACCACGCAGGCCCTTCTGCACGCCCACCCACGGGTGGGCCGGCCGTGGCGGCACATCTAGTGGGACACGCAAACAGTTCTGCACGCCCACCCACGGGTGGGCCGGCCGTGGCGGCACACTGAGAGGCAAACCCAGGCCCTTCTGCACGCCCCACCCACGGGTGGGCCGGCCGTGGCGGCACACCCAGAGGCACACGCAAACATTTCTGCACGCCCACCCACGGGTGGGCCGGCCGTGTCGGCACACCAAGTGGATCACGCAAACAGTTCTGCACGCCCACCCACGGGTGGGCCGGCCGTGGCGGCACACCCAGAGGCAAACGCAAACCCTTCTGCACGCCCACCCACAGGTGGGCCGGCCGTGGCGGCACAGCCAGTGGCACACGCAAACAGTTCTGCACGCCCACCCACGGGTGGGCCGGCCGTGGCGGCACACCCCGAGGCACACGCAGGCCCTTCTGCACGGCCACCCACGGGTGGGCCGGCCGTGGCGACACACCCTGAGGCACACGCAAACAGTTCTGCACGCCCACCCACGGGTGGGCCGGCCGTGGCGGCACACCGGAGGCACACGCAAACAGTTCTGCACGCCGTACCGACGGGTGGGCCGCCCGTGGCGGCACACCCAGAGGCAACCGCAAACCCTTCTGCACGGCCACCAACGGGTGCGCCGGCCGTGGCGGCTCAACCAGAGGCCCCACGCAGGCCCTTCTGCACGCCCACCCACGGGTGGGCCGGCCGTCGCGGCACACCCAGAGGCAACCGCAGGCCCTTCTGCACGCCCACCCACGGGTGGGCCGGCCGTGGCGGCACACTGAGAGGCAAACCCAGGCCCTTCTGCACGCCCACCCACGGGTGGGCCGGCCGTGGCGGCTCAACCAGAGGCAACCGCAGGCCTTTCTGCACGCCCACCCACGGGTCAGCCGGCCGTGGCGGCACACCCAGGGGCACACGCAAACAGTTCTGCACGCCCACACACGGGTGGGCCGGCCGTGGCGGCACACCCAGTGGCACACGCAAACAGTTCTGCACGCCCACCCACGGGTGGGCCGGCCGTGCGGCGCAGCCAGAGCCCCACGAAGGCCCTTCTGCACGCCCCACCCACGGGTGAACCGGCCGTGGCGGCACATCCAGTGGCACAAGCAAACAGTTCTGCACGCCCACCCACGGGTGGGCCGGCCGTGGCGGCACACCCAGAGGCAAACCCAGGCCCTTCTGCAGCCCCACCCACGGGTGGGCCGGCCGTGGCGGCACACCCAGAGGCAAACCCAGGCCCTTCTGCACGCCCCACCCACGGGTGGGCCGGCCGTAAGCGGCACACCCAGAGGCACACGCAGGCCCTTCTGCACGCCCACCCACGGGTGGGCCGGCCGTCGCGGCACTCCCAGCGGCACACGCAAATCCCTTCTGCACGCCCACACAGGGGTGGGCCGGCCGTGGCGGCACACCCAGTAAATCAAGCAAACAGTTCTGCACGCCCCACCCACGGGTGGGCCGGGCGTCAGCGGCACACCCAGTGGCACACGCAAACAGTTCTGCACGCCCACCCACGGGTGGGCCGGCCGTGGCGGCACACCCAGAGGCAACCGCAGGCCCCTTCTGCACGCTCACCCACGGGTGAGCCGGCCGTGGCGGCACACCCAGAGGCAACCGCAGGCACTTCTGCACGCCCCACCCACGGGTGAGCCGGCCGTGGCGGCACACCCGGAAGCAACTGCAGGCCCTTCTGCACGCCCACCCACGGGTGGGCCGGCCGTGGCGGCACACCCAGAGGCACACGCAGGCCCTTCTGCACGCCCACCCACGGGTGGGCCGGCCGTGGCGGCACACCCAGTGGAACACGCAAACAGTTCTGCACGCCCACCCACGGGTGGAGCCGGCCGTGGCGAGCACACTGAGAGGCAACCGCAGGCCCTTCTGCACGCCCACCCACGGGTGGGCGGTGGTGGCGGCACACCCAGAGGCAACCGCAAACAGCCTCTGCACGCCCACCCACGGGTGGACCGGCCTTGGCGGCACACCCAGTGGCACACGCGAACAAGTTCTGCACGCCCACCCACGGGTGGGTCGGCCGTGGCGGCACATCCAGTGGCACCGCGCAAACAGTTCTGCACGCCCACCCACGGGTGGGCCGGCCGTGGCGGCGCAGCCAGAGCCCCACGCAGGCCCTTCTGCACGCCCACCCACGGGTGGGCCAGCCCTGGCGGCACATCTAGTGTGACACGCAAACAGTTCTGCACGCCCACCCATGGGTGGGCCGGCCGTGGCGGCACATTTAGAGGCAAACCCAGGCCCTTCTGCACGCCCACCCACGGGTGGGCCGGCCGTGGCGGCACACCCAGAGGCACACGCAAACAGTTCTGCACGCCCACCCACGGGTGGGCCGGCCGTCGGCGGCACACCCAGAGGCAAACGCAGGCCCTTCTGCACGCCCACCCACGGGTGGGCGGCCGTGGGCGGCACACCCAGAGGCAACCGCAAACAGTTCTGCACGCCCACCCACGGGTGGACCGGCCGTGGCGGCACACCTAGTGGCACACGCAAACAGTTCTGCACGCCCACCCACGGGTGGGCCGGCCGTGGCGGCACATCCAGTGGCACACGCAAACAGTTCTGCACGCCCACCCACGGGTGGGCCGGCCGTGGCGGCACAGCCAGAGGCACACGCAAACAGTTCTGCACGCCCACCCACGGGTGGGCCGGCCGTAGCGGCACACCCAGTGGCACACGCATAAATAGTTCTGCACGCCCACCCACGGGTGGGCCGGCCGTAGCGGCACACTCAGAGGCACACGCAAACAGTTCTGCACGCCCACCCACCGGGTGGACCAGCCGTGGCGGCACACCCGGAGGCAACTGCAGGCTTCTTCTGCACGCCCACCCACGGGTGGGCCGGCCGTGGCGGCACGCCCAGAGCACCACGCAGGCCCTTCTGCACGCCCACCCAGGGATGGGCCGGCCGTGGCGGCACACCCAGGGGCAAACTTCCAGGCCATTCTGCACGCCCACCCACGGGTGGGCCGGCCGTGGCGGCACACTCAGTGGCACACGCAAACAGTTCTGCACGCCCACCCACGGGAGGGCCGGCCGTGGCGGCACACCCAGAGCCACACGCAGGCCCTTCTGCACGCCCCACCCACGGGTGGGCCGGCCGTGGCGGCACACTCAGTGGCACAGGCAAACAGTTCTGCACGCCCACCCACGGGTGGGCCGGCCGTGGCGGCACGCTCAGAGGCAACCCCAGGACCTTTCTGCAGCCCACCCACGGGTGGGCCGGCCGTGGCGGCACACCCAGTGGCACACGCAAACAGTTCTGCACGCCCACCCACGGGTGGGCCGGCCGTCGTCGGCACACCCAGCGGCACACGCAAACATTTCTGCACGCCCACCCACGGGTGGGCCGGCCGTGGCGGCACACCCAGAGGCAACCCCAGGCTTTTTCTGCACGCCCACCCACGGGTGGGCCGGCCGTGGAGGCACACCCAGAGGCAACCGCAAACCCTTCTGCACGCCCACCCACGGGTGGGCCGGCCGTGGCGGCACACCCAGAGGCACACGCAAACAGTTCTGCACTCCCACCCACGGGTGGGCCGGCCGTGGCGGCACACCCAGACGCCAACTGCAGGACCTTCTGCACGCCCACCCACGGGTGGGCCGGCCGTGGCGGCACACCCAGAGGAAACCCAAGGCCCTTCTGCACGCCCCACCCACGGGTGGGCCGGCCGTGGCGGCACACCCAGTGGCACACGCAAACAGTTCTGCACGCCCACCCACGGGTGGGCCGGCCGTGTCGGCACACCCAGCGGCACACGCAAACAGTTCTGCACGCCCACCCACGGGTGGGCCGGCCGTGGCGGCACACCCAGAGGCAACCGCAAACCCTTCTGCCCGCCCACCCACGGGTGGGCCGGCCGTGGCGGCACACCCAGAGGCAACCGCAAACCCTTCTGCACGCCCACCCACGGGTGGGCCGGCCGTGGCGGCACACCCAGAGGCAACCCCAGGCCCTTCTGCACGCCCACCCACGGGTGGGCCGGCCGTGGCGGCACACCCATTGGCACACGCAAACAATTCTGCACGCCCACCCACGGGTGGGCCGGCCGTGGCTGCACAGCCATTGGCACAAGCAAACAGTTCTTCACGCCCACCCACGGGTGAACCGGCCGTGGGCGGCAAAACCCAGAGGTAACCCCAGGCCCTTCTGCACGCCCACCCACGGGTGGGCCGGCCGTGGCGGCACACCCAATGGCACACGAACAAGCTTTCTGCACGCCCCACCCACGGGTGGGCCGGCCGTGGCGGCACACCCAGAGGCACACGCAGGCCCTTCTGCACGCCCACCCACGGGTGGGCCGGCCGTGGCGGCACACCCCGTGGCACACGCAAACAGTTCTCACGCCCACCCACAGGCGGGCCGGCCGTGGCGGCACATCCAGTGCACACGAAAACAGTTCTGCACGCCCACCCACGGGTGGGCCGGCCGTGGCGGCACACCCAGAGGCAACCGCAGGCCCACCTGCACGCCCACCCACGGGTGGGCCGGCCGTCGCGGCACACCCAGAGGCAACCGCAAACCCTTCTGCACGCCCACCCACGGGTGGGCCGGCCGTGGCGGCACACCCAGTGGATCACGCAAACAGTTCTGCACGCCCACCCACGGGTGGGCCGGCCGTGGCGGCACACCCAGTGCATCACGCAAACAGCCCTGCACGCCCACGCACGGGTGGGCCGGCCGTGGCGGCACATCCAGTGGCACACGCAAACAGTTCTGCACGCCCACCCACGGGTGGGCCGGCCGAGGCTGCACACCCAGAGGCAACGGCAGGCCCTTCTGCACGCCCACCCACGGGTGGGCCGGCCGTAGCGGCAGCCCCAGAGGCAACCGCAGACACTTCTGCCGCTCACCCACGGGTGGGCCGGCCGTGGCGGCACACCCAGAGGCAACCCCAGGCTCTTCTGCACGCCCACCCGACGGGTGGGCCGGCCGTGGCGGCACACGCAGTGGCACACGCAAACAGTTCTGCACGCCCACCCACGGGTGGGCCGGCCGTGGTGGAACACCCAGTGGCACACGCAAACAGTTCTGCACGCCCACCCACGGGTGGGACGGCCGTGGCGGCACACCCAGTGGATCACGCAACAGTTCTGCACGGCCGCCCACGGGTGGGCCGTCCGGGCGGCACATCCAGTGGCACACGCAAACAGTTCTGCACGCCCACCCACGGGTGGGCCGGCCGTGGCGGCACACCCAGAGGTAACTGCAAATCTTTTCTGCACGCCCCACCCACGGGTGGGCCGGCCGTGGCGGCACATCCAGTGGCACACGCAAACAGTTCTGCACGCCCACCCACGGGTGGGCCGGCCGTGGCGGCACACCCAGTGGCACACGCAAACAGTTCTGCACGCCCACCCACGGTAGGCCGGCCGTGCGGCACACCCAGTGGCACACGCAAACAGTTCTGCACGCCCACCCACGGGTGGGCCGGCCGTGGCGGCACACCCAGAGGCAAACGCAGGCACTTTCTTCACGCCCACCCACGGGTGGGCCGGCCGTGGCGGCACACCCAAAGGCAAACGTAGGCACTTCTGCACGCCCACCCACGGGTGGGCCGGCCGTGGCGGCACACCCAGAGGCAACCGTAGGCCTTCTGCACGCCCACCCACGGGTGGGCCGGCCGTGGCGGCACACCCAGAGGCAACCTCAGGCTCTTCTGCACGCCGGCACCCACGGGTGGGCCGGCCGTGGCGGCACATCCAGTGGCACACGCAGAAGAGTTCTGCACGCCCACCCACGGGTGGGCCGGCCGTGGCGGCACACCCAGAGGCACGCGCACACAGTTCTGCACGCCCACCCACGGGTGGGCCGGCCGTGGCGGCACACCCAGAGGCAACCCCAGGCCCTTCTGCACGCCCACCCACGGGTGGGCCGGCCGTGGCGGCACACCCAGAGGCAACCGCAGGCCCTTCTGCACGCCCACCCACGGGTGGGCCGGCCGTGGCGGCACACCCAGAGCCAACCGCAGGCCCTTCTGCACGCCCACCCAAGGGTGGGCCGGCCGTGCCTGCACATCCAGTGGCACACGCAAACAGTTCTGCACGCCCACCCACGGGTGGGCCGGCCGTGGCGGCACACCCAGAGGCAACCGCAAACCCTTCTGCACGTTCACCCACGGGTGGGCCGGCCGTGGCGGCACACCCAGAGGCAACGGCAAACCCTTCTGCACGCCCACCCACGGGTGGGCCGGCCGTGGCGGCACACCCAGAGGCACACGCAAACACTTCTGCACGCCCACCCACGGGTGCGCCGGCCGTGGCGGCACACCCAGTGGCACACGCAAACAGTTCTGCACGCCCACCCACGGTTGGGCCGGCCGTGGCGGCACACCCAGAGGCAACTGCAAACCCTTCTGCACGCCCACCCACGGGTGGGCCGGCCGTGGCGGCACACCCAGTGGCAGACGCACACAGTTCTGTACGCCCACCCACGGGTGGGCCGGCCGTGGTGGCACACCCAGTGGCACACGCAAACAGTTCTGCACGCCCACCCACGGGTGGGCCGGCCGTGGCGGCACACCCAGAGGCTATCGCAAACACTTCTGCACGCCCACCCACGGGTGGGCCGGCCGTGGCGGCACACCCATAAACAACCCCAGGCTCTTCTGCACGCCCACCCACGGGTGGGCCGGCCGTGGCGGCACACCCAGTGGAACACGCAAACAGTTCTGCACGCCCACCCACGGGTGGGCCGGCCGTAACGGCACACCCAGTTGCACACGCAAACTGTTCTGCACGCCCACCCACGGGTGGGCCGGCCGTGGCGGCACATCCAGAGGCAAACGCAGGCACTTCTGCACGCCCACCCACGGGTGGGCCGGCCGTGGCGGCACACACAGAGCCCCACGCAGGCCCTTCTGCACGCCCGCCCACGGGTGGGCCGGCCGTGGCGGCACACCCAGAGGCACACGCAAACAGTTCTGCACGCCTTCCCACCTGTGGGCCGGCCGTGGCGGCACACCCAGAGGCACACGCAAACCCTTCTTCACGCCCACCCACGGGTGGGCCGGCCGTGGCGGCACACCCAGAGGCAAACGCAGGCACTTCTTCTCGCCCACCCACGGGTGGGCCGGCCGTGGAGGCACACCCAGAGGCAAACCAGGCCCTTCTGCACGCCCACCCACGGGTGGGCCGGCCGTGGCGGCACACCCGGAGGCAACTGCAAGCTTCTTCTGGACGCCCACCCACGGGTGGGCCGGCCGTGGCGGCACACCCAGAGGCAACACGCAGGCCATTCTGCACGCCCACCCACGGGTGGGCCGGCCGTGGCGGCACACCCAGAGGCACACGCAAACAGTTCTGCACGCCCACCCACGGGTGGGCCGGCCGTGGCGGCACATCCAGTGGCACACGCAAACAGTTCTGCACGCCCACCCACGGGTGGGCCGGCCGTGGCGGCACAGCCAGAGGCACACGCAAACAGTTCTGCACGCCCACCCACGGGTGGGCCGGCCGTGGCGGCGCAGCCAGAGCCCCACGCAGGCCCTTCTGCACGCCCACCCACGGGTGGGCCGGCCGTGGCGGCACATCTAGTGGGACACGCAAACAGTTCTGCACGCCCACCCACAGGTGGGCCGGCCGTGGCGGCACACAGAGAGGCAAACCCAGGCCCTTCTGCACGCCCACCCACGGGTGGGCCGGCCGTGGCGGCACACCCAGAGGCAACCGCAAACAGTTCTGCACGCCCACCCACGGGTGGGCCGGCCGTGGCGGCACACCCAGACGCAACCGCAGGCCCTTCTGCACGCCCACTCACGGGTGGGCCGGCCGTGGCGGCACACCCAGAGGCAACCGCAAACAGCCCTGCACGCCCACCCACGGGTGGACCGGCCGTGGCGGCACACCTAGTGGCACACGCAAACAGTTCTGCACGCCCACCCACGGGTGGGCCGGCCGTGGCGGCACATCCAGTGGCACACGCAAACAGTTCTGCACGCCCACCCACGGGTGGGCCGGCCGTGGCGGCACAGCCAGAGGCACACGCAAACAGTTCTGCACGCCCACCCACGGGTGGGCCGGCCATGGCGGCACACCGAGTCGCACACGCAAACAGTTCTGCACGCCCACCCAAGGGTGGGCCGGCCGTAGCGGCACACCCAGTGGCACACGCAAACAGTTCTGCACGCCCACCCACGGGTGGGCCGGCCGTGGCGGCACACTCAGAGGCACACGCAAACAGTTCTGCACGCCCACCCACGGGTGGCCGGCCGTGGCGGCAGACCCGGAGGCAACTGCAGGCCCTTCTGCATGCCCACCCACGGGTGGGCCGGCCGTGGCGGCACACCCAGTGGATCACGCAAACAGTTCTGCACGCCCACCCACGGGTGGGCCGGCCGTGGCGGCACACCCAGAGGCAAACGCAGGCACTTCTGCACGCCCACCCACGGGTGGCCCGGCCGTGGCGGCACAGCCAGTGGCACACGCAAACAGTTCTGCACGCCCACCCACGGGTGGGCCGGCCGTGTCGGAACATCCAGTGGCACACGCAAACAGTTCTGCACGCCCACCCACGGGTGGGCCGGCCGTGGCGGCACACCCAGGGGCACACGCAAACAGTTCTGCACGCCCACCCACGGGTGGGCCGGCCGTGGCGGCACACCCCGAGGCACACGCAGGCCCTTCTGCACGCCCACCCACGGGTGGGCCGGCCGTAGCGGCACACCCTGAGGCACACGCAAACAGTTCTGCACGCCCACCCACGGGTGGGCCGGCCGTGGCGGCACATCTAGTGGGACACGCAAACAGTTCTGCACGCCCACCCACGGGTGGGCCGGCCGTGGCGGCACACTGAGAGGCAAACCCAGGCCCTTCTGCACGCCCACCCACGGGTGGACCGGCCGTGGCGGCACACCTAGTGGCACACGCAAACAGTTCTGCACGCCCACCCACGGGTGGGCCGGCCGTGGCGGCACAGCCAGAGGCACATGCAAACAGTTCTGCACGCCCACCCTCGGGTGGGCCGGCCGTGGCGGCGCAGCCAGAGCCCCACGCAGGCCCTTCTGCACGCCCACCCACGGGTGGGCCGGCCGTGGCGGCACATCTAGTGGGACACGCAAACAGTTCTGCACGCCCACCCACGGGTGGGCCGGCCGTGGCGGCACACTGAGAGGCAAACCCAGGCCCTTCTGCACGCCCACCCACGGGTGGGCCGGCCGTGGCGGCACACCCAGAGGCACACGCAAACATTTCTGCACGCCCACCCACGGGTGGGCCGGCCGTGTCGGCACACCAAGTGGATCACGCAAACAGTTCTGCACGCCCACCCACGGGTGGGCCGGCCGTGGCGGCACACCCAGAGGCAAACGCAAACCCTTCTGCACGCCCACCCACAGGTGGGCCGGCCGTGGCGGCACAGCCAGTGGCACACGCAAACAGTTCTGCACG
Source organism: Luscinia luscinia (assembly GCA_034336685.1). Lineage (NCBI taxonomy): Eukaryota > Metazoa > Chordata > Aves > Passeriformes > Muscicapidae > Luscinia > Luscinia luscinia. Next base: position 24,916 of record JAKWBO010000142.1, read on the forward strand.
CCCACCCACGGGTGGGCCGGCCGTGGCGGCACACCCCGAGGCACACGCAGGCCCTTCTGCACGGCCACCCACGGGTGGGCCGGCCGTGGCGGCACACCCTGAGGCACACGCAAACAGTTCTGCACGCCCACCCACGGGTGGGCCGGCCGTGGCGGCACACCCGGAGGCACACGCAAACAGTTCTGCACGCGTACCGACGGGTGGGCCGCCCGTGGCGGCACACCCAGAGGCAACCGCAAACCCTTCTGCACGGCCACCAACGGGTGCGCCGGCCGTGGCGGCTCAACCAGAGGCCCCACGCAGGCCCTTCTGCACGCCCACCCACGGGTGGGCCGGCCGTCGCGGCACACCCAGAGGCAACCGCAGGCCCTTCTGCACGTCCACCCACGGGTGGGCCGGCCGTGGCGGCACACTGAGAGGCAAACCCAGGCCCTTCTGCACGCCCACCCACGGGTGGGCCGGCCGTGGCGGCTCAACCAGAGGCAACCGCAGGCCTTTCTGCACGCCCACCCACGGGTCAGCCGGCCGTGGCGGCACACCCAGGGGCACACGCAAACAGTTCTGCACGCCCACACACGGGTGGGCCGGCCGTGGCGGCACACCCAGTGGCACACGCAAACAGTTCTGCACGCCCACCCACGGGTGGGCCGGCCGTGGCGGCGCAGCCAGAGCCCCACGAAGGCCCTTCTGCACGCCCACCCACGGGTGAACCGGCCGTGGCGGCACATCCAGTGGCACAAGCAAACAGTTCTGCACGCCCACCCACGGGTGGGCCGGCCGTGGCGGCACACCCAGAGGCAAACCCAGGCCCTTCTGCACGCCCACCCACGGGTGGGCCGGCAGAGGCGGCACACCCAGAGGCAAACCCAGGCCCTTCTGCACGCCCACCCACGGGTGGGCCGGCCGTGGCGGCACACCCAGGGGCACACGCAGGCCCTTCTGCACGCCCACCCACGGGTGGGCCGGCCGTGGCGGCACTCCCAGCGGCACACGAAATCCCTTCTTCACGCCCACACAGGGGTGGGCCGGCCGTGGCGGCACACCCAGTAAATCAAGCAAACAGTTCTGCACGCCCACCCACGGGTGGGCCGGGCGTCGCGGCACACCCAGTGGCACACGCAAACAGTTCTGCACGCCCACCCACGGGTGGGCCGGCCGTGGCGGCACACCCAGAGGCAACCGCAGGCCCTTCTGCACGCTCACCCACGGGTGAGCCGGCCGTGGCGGCACACCCAGAGGCAACCGCAGGCACTTCTGCACGCCCACCCACGGGTGAGCCGGCCGTGGCGGCACACCCGGAAGCAACTGCAGGCCCTTCTGCACGCCCACCCACGGGTGGGCCGGCCGTGGCGGCACACCCAGAGGCACACGCAGGCCCTTCTGCACGCCCACCCACGGGTGGGCCGGCCGTGGCGGCACACCCAGTGGAACACGCAAACAGTTCTGCACGCCCACCCACGGGTGGGCCGGCCGTGGCGGCACACTGAGAGGCAACCGCAGGCCCTTCTGCACGCCCACCCACGGGTGGGGCGGTGGTGGCGGCACACCCAGAGGCAACCGCAAACAGCCCTGCACGCCCACCCACGGGTGGACCGGCCTTAGCGGCACACCCAGTGGCACACGCAAACAGTTCTGCACGCCCACCCACGGGTGGGTCGGCCGTGGCGGCACATCCAGTGGCACACGCAAACAGTTCTGCACGCCCACCCACGGGTGGGCCGGCCGTGGCGGCGCAGCCAGAGCCCCACGCAGGCCCTTCTGCACGCCCACCCACGGGTGGGCCAGCCCTGGCGGCACATCTAGTGTGACACGCAAACAGTTCTGCACGCCCACCCATGGGTGGGCCGGCCGTGGCGGCACATTTAGAGGCAAACCCAGGCCCTTCTGCACGCCCACCCACGGGTGGGCCGGCCGTGGCGGCACACCCAGAGGCACACGCAAACAGTTCTGCACGCCCACCCACGGGTGGGCCGGCCGTGGCGGCACACCCAGAGGCAAACGCAGGCCCTTCTGCACGCCCACCCACGGGTGGGCCGGCCGTGGCGGCACACCCAGAGGCAACCGCAAACAGCCGTGCACGCCCACCCACGGGTGGACCGGCCGTGGCGGCACACCTAGTGGCACACGCAAACAGTTCTGCACGCCCACCCACGGGTGGGCCGGCCGTGGCGGCACATCCAGTGGCACACGCAAACAGTTCTGCACGCCCACCCACGGGTGGGCCGGCCGTGGCGGCACAGCCAGAGGCACACGCAAACAGTTCTGCACGCCCACCCACGGGTGGGCCGGCCGTAGCGGCACACCCAGTGGCACACGCAAACAGTTCTGCACGCCCACCCACGGGTGGGCCGGCCGTGGCGGCACACTCAGAGGCACACGCAAACAGTTCTGCACGCCCACCCACCGGTGGACCAGCCGTGGCGGCACACCCGGAGGCAACTGCAGGCCCTTCTGCACGCCCACCCATGGGTGGGCCGGCCGTGGCGGCACGCCCACAGCCCCACGCAGGCCCTTCTGCACGCCCACCCAGGGATGGGCCGGCCGTGGCGGCACACCCAGGGGCAAACCCAGGCCATTCTGCACGCCCACCCACGGGTGGGCCGGCCGTGGCGGCACACTCAGTGGCACACGCAAACAGTTCTGCACGCCCACCCACGGGAGGGCCGGCCGTGGCGGCACACCCAGAGCCACACGCAGGCCCTTCTGCACGCCCACCCACGGGTGGGCCGGCCGTGGCGGCACACTCAGTGGCACAGGCAAACAGTTCTGCACGCCCACCCACGGGTGGGCCGGCCGTGGCGGCACGCTCAGAGGCAACCCCAGGACCTTCTGCACGCCCACCCACGGGTGGGCCGGCCGTGGCGGCACACCCAGTGGCACACGCAAACAGTTCTGCACGCCCACCCACGGGTGGGCCGGCCGTGTCGGCACACCCAGCGGCACACGCAAACATTTCTGCACGCCCACCCACGGGTGGGCCGGCCGTGGCGGCACACCCAGAGGCAACCCCAGGCTTTTTCTGCACGCCCACCCACGGGTGGGCCGGCCGTGGAGGCACACCCAGAGGCAACCGCAAACCCTTCTGCACGCCCACTCCACGGGTGGGCCGGCCGTGGCGGCACACCCAGAGGCACACGCAAACAGTTCTGCACTCCCACCCACGGGTGGGCCGGCCGTGGCGGCACACCCAGACGCAACTGCAGGACCTTCTGCACGCCCACCCACGGGTGGGCCGGCCGTGGCGGCACACCCAGAGGAAACCCAAGGCCCTTCTGCACGCCCACCCACGGGTGGGCCGGCCGTGGCGGCACACCCAGTGGCACACGCAAACAGTTCTGCACGCCCACCCACGGGTGGGCCGGCCGTGTCGGCACACCCAGCCGGCACACGCAAACAGTTCTGCACGCCCACCCACGGGTGGGCCGGCCGTGGCGGCACACCCAGAGGCAACCGCAAACCCTTCTGCCCGCCCACCCACGGGTGGGCCGGCCGTGGCGGCACACCCAGAGGCAACAGCAAACCCTTCTGCACGCCCCACCCACGGGTGGGCCGGCCGTGGCGGCACACCCAGAGGCAACCCCAGGCCCTTCTGCACGCCCACCCACGGGTGGGCCGGCCGTGGCGGCACACCCATTGGCACACGCAAACAGTTCTGCACGCCCCACCCACGGGTGGCCGGCCGTGGCTGCACAGCCATTGGCACAAGCAAACAGTTCTTCACGCCCACCCACGGGTGAACCGGCCGTGGCGGCAAACCCAGAGGTAACCCCAGGCCCTTCTGCACGCCCACCCACGGGTGGGCCGGCCGTGGCGGCACACCCAATGGCACACGCAAGCTCTTCTGCACGCCCACCCACGGGTGGGCCGGCCGTGGCGGCACACCCAGAGGCACACGCAGGCCCTTCTGCACGCCCACCCACGGGTGGGCCGGCCGTGGCGGCACACCCCGTGGCACACGCAAACAGTTCTCACGCCCACCCACAGGCGGGCCGGCCGTGGCGGCACATCCAGTGCACACGAAAACAGTTCTGCACGCCCACCCACGGGTGGGCCGGCCGTGGCGGCACACCCAGAGGCAACCGTAGGCCTACCTGCACGCCCCACCCACGGGTGGGTCGGCCGTCAGCGGCACACCCAGAGGCAACCGCAAACCCTTCTGCACGCCCCACCCACGGGTGGGCCGGCCGTGGCGGCACACCCAGTGGATCACGCAAACAGTTCTGCACGCCCACCCACGGGTGGGCCGGCCGTGGCGGCACACCCAGTGCATCACGCAAACAGCCCTGCACGCCCACGCACGGGTGGGCCGGCCGTGGCGGCACATCCAGTGGCACACGCAAACAGTTCTGCACGCCCACCCACGGGTGGGCCGGCCGAGGCTGCACACCCAGAGGCAACGGCAGGCCCTTCTGCACGCCCACCCACGGGTGGGCCGGCCAAAGCGGCAGCCCCAGAGGCAACCGCAGACACTTCTGCTCGCCCACCCACGGGTGGGCCGGCCGTGGCGGCACACCCAGAGGCAACCCCAGGCCCTTCTGCACGCCCACCGACGGGTGGGCCGGCCGTGGCGGCACACGCAGTGGCACACGCAAACAGTTCTGCACGCCCACCCACGGGTGGGCCGGCCGTGGTGGAACACCCAGTGGCACACGCAAACAGTTCTGCACGCCCACCCACGGGTGGGACGGCCGTGGCGGCACACCCAGTGGATCACGCAAACAGTTCTGCACGGCCGCCCACGGGTGGGCCGTCCGGGGCGGCACATCCAGTGGCACACGCAAACAGTTCTGCACGCCCACCCACGGGTGGGCCGGCCGTGGCGGCACACCCAGAGGCAACTGCAAACCCTTCTGCACGCCCACCCACGGGTGGGCCGGCCGTGGCGGCACATCCAGTGGCACACGCAAACAGTTCTGCACGCCCACCCACGGGTGGGCCGGCCGTGGCGGCACACCCAGTGGCACACGCAAACAGTTCTCTACGCCCACCCACGGGTGGGCCGGCCGTGCCGGCACACCCAGTGGCACACGCAAACAGTTCTGCACGCCCACCCACGGGTGGGCCGGCCGTGGCGGCACACCCAGAGGCAAACGCAGGCACTTCTTCACGCCCACCCACGGGTGGGCCGGCCGTGGCGGCACACCCAAAGGCAAACGCAGGCACTTCTGCACGCCCACCCACGGGTGGGCCGGCCGTGGCGGCACACCCAGAGGCAACCGCAGGCCCTTCTGCACGCCCACCCACGGGTGGGCCGGCCGTGGCGGCACACCCAGAGGCAACCCCAGGCCCTTCTGCACGCGCACCCACGGGTGGGCCGGCCGTGGCGGCACATCCAGTGGCACACGCAAAGAGTTCTGCACGCCCACCCACGGGTGGGCCGGCCGTGGCGGCACACCCAGAGGCACGCTGCGACACAGTTCTTGCACGCCCCACCCACGGGTGGGCCGGCCGTGGCGGCACACCCAGAGGCAACCCCAGGCCCTTCTGCACGCCCCACCCACGGGTGGGCCGGCCGTGGCGGCACACCCAGAGGCAACCGTAGGCTCCTTCTGCACGCCCACCCACGGGTGGGCCGGCCGTGGCGGCACACCCAGAGCCAACCGCGAGGCTCTTCTGCACGCCCCACCCAAGGGTGGGCCGGCCGTGCCTGCACATCCAGTGGCACACGCAAACAGTTCTGCACGCCCACCCACGGGTGGGCCGGCCGTAGCGGCACACCCAGAGGCAACCGCAAACCCTTCTGCACGTTCACCCACGGGTGGGCCGGCCGTGGCGGCACACCCAGAGGCAACGGCAAACCCTTCTGCACGCCCACCCACGGGTGGGCCGGCCGTGGCGGCACACCCAGAGGCACACGCAAACACTTCTGCACGCCCACCCACGGGTGCGCCCGGCCGTGGCGGCACACCCAGTGGCACACGCAAACAGTTCTGCACGCCCACCCACGGTTGGGCCGGCCGTGGCGGCACACCCAGAGGCAACTGCAAACCCTTCTGCACGCCCACCCACGGGTGGGCCGGCCGTGGCGGCACACCCAGTGGCAGACGCGACACAGTTCTTGTACGCCCCCCACCCACGGGTGGGCCGGCCGTGGTGGCACACCCAGTGGCACACGCAAACAGTTCTGCACGCCCACCCACGGGTGGGCCGGCCGTGGCGGCACACCCAGAGGCTATCGCAAACACTTCTGCACGCCCACCCACGGGTGGGCCGGCCGTGGCAGCACACCCATAAACAACCCCAGGCTCTTCTGCACGCCCACCCACGGGTGGGCCGGCCGTGGCGGCACACCCAGTGGAACACGCAAACAGTTCTGCACGCCCACCCACGGGTGGGCCGGCCGTAACGGCACACCCAGTTGCACACGCAGAACTGTTCTGCACGCCCACCCACGGGTGGGCCGGCCGTGGCGGCACATCCAGAGGCCCACGCAGGTTCTTCTGCACGCCCGCCCACGGGTGGGCCGGCCGTGGCGGCACACCCAGAGGCACACGCAAACAGTTCTGCACGCCTTCCCACCTGTGGGCCGGCCGTGGCGGCACACCCAGAGGCACACGCAAACCCTTCTTCACGCCCACCCACGGGTGGGCCGGCCGTGGCGGCACACCCAGAGGCAAACGCAAGCACTTCTTCTCGCCCACCCACGGGTGGGCCGGCCGTGGAGGCACACCCAGAGGCAAACCCAGGCCCTTCTGCACGCCCACCCACGGGTGGGCCGGCCGTGGCGGCACACCCGGAGGCAACTGCAAGCCCTTCTGGACGCCCACCCACGGGTGGGCCGGCCGTGGCGGCACACCCAGAGGCACACGCAGGCCATTCTGCACGCCCACCCACGGGTGGGCCGGCCGTGGCGGCACACCCAGAGGCACACGCAAACAGTTCTGCACGCCTACCCACCTGTGGGCCGGCCGTGGCGGCACACCCAGAGGCACACGCAAACCCTTCTGCACGCCCACCCACGGGTGGGCCGGCCGTGGCGGCACACCCAGAGGCAACGCAGGCACTTCTGCTCGCCCACCCACGGGTGGGCCGGCCGTGGAGGCACACCCAGAGGCAACCCCAGGCCCTTCTGCACGCCCCACCCACGTGGGTGGGCCGGCCGTGGCGGCACACCCAGCGGCAACTGCAGGCCCTTCTGGACGCCCCACCAACGGGTGGGCCGGCCGTGGCGGCACACCCAGAGGCACACGCGAGGCCATTCTGCACGCCCACCCACGGGTGGGCCAGCCGTGGCGGCACACCCATAAACAACCCCAGGCTCTTTCTGCACGCCCCACCCACGGGTGGGCCGGCCGTAGCGGCACACACACTGGCACACTCAAACAGTTCTGCACGCCCACCCACGGGTGGGCCGGCAGTGTCGGCACACCCAGAGGCAATTGCAAACCTTTCTGCACGCCTACCCACGGGTTGGCCGGCCGTGGCGGCACATCCAGTGGCTCACGCGAACAGTTCTGCACGCCCACCCACGGGTCGGCCGGCCGTGGCGGCACACACAGAGCCCCACGCAGGCCTTTCTGCACGCCCACCCACGGGCGGGCCGGTAGAGGCGGCACACCCAGAGGCACACGCAAACAGTTCTGCACGCCCACCCACGGGTGGGCCGGCCGTAGCGGCACACCCAGAGGCAAACGTAGGCACTTCGCAGCCCACCCACGGGTGGGCCGGCCGTGGCGGCACACACAGAGCCCCACGCAGGCCCTTCTGCACGCCCACCCACGGGTGTGCCGGCCGTGGAGGCACACCCAGAGGCAACCGCAAACCCTTCTGCACGCCCCACCCACGGGTGGGCCGGCCGGGCGGCACACCCAGAGGCAACCGCAAACAGTTCTGCACGCCCACCCACGGGTGGGCCGGCCGTGGCGGCACACCCAGAGGCAAATGAAGGCCCTTCTGCACGCCCACCCACGGGTGGGCCGGCCGTGGCGGCACACCCAGTGGCACACGCAAACAGTTCTGCACGCCCACCCACGGGTGGGCCGGCCGTGGCGGCACACCCAGAGGCAAACGCAGGCACTTCTGCACGCCCACCCACCTTTCCGCCGGCCGTGGCGGCACACACAGTGGAACACGCAAACAGTTCTGCACGCCCACCCACGGGTGGGCCGGCCGTAACGGCACACCCAGTGGCACACGCAAACAGTTCTGCACGCCCACCCACGGGTGGGCCGGCCGTGGCGGCACACCCAGAGGCAAACGCAAATCCTTTTCTGCACGCCCCACCCACGGGTGGGCGGGCCGTGGTGGCACACACAGAGCCCCACGCAGGCCCTTCTGCACGCCCACCCACGGGTGGGCCGGCCGTAGCGGCACACCCAGAGGCACAAGCAAACAGTTCTGCACGCCCACCGACGGGTGGGCCGGCCGTGGAGGCACACCCAGATGCAACCGCAAACAGTTCTGCACGCCCACTCACGGGTGGGCCGGCCGTGGCGGCACATCCAGTGGCACACGCAAACAGTTCTGCACGCCCATCCACGGGTGGGCCGGCCGTGGCGGCACACCCAGAGGCAAACGCAGGCACTTCTGCTAGCCCACCCACGGGTGGGCCGGCCGTGGCGGCACACCCAGAGGCAACCGCAGGCCCTTCTGCACGCCCCACCCACGGGTGGGCCGGCCGTGGCGGCATATCCAGTGGCACACGCAAACCCTTCTGCACGCCCACCCACGGGTGGGCCGGCCGTGGCGGCACACCCATAAACAACCCCAGGCCCTTCTGCACGCCCTCCCACGGGTGGGCCGGCCGTAACGGCACACCCAGTGGCACACGCAAACAGTTCTGCACGCCCACCCACGGGTGGGCCAGCCGTGGCGGCACACCCAGAGGCAAACGCAAGCACTTCTGCACGCCCACCCACGGGTGGGCCGGCCGTGGCGGCACACACAGAGCCCCACGCAGGCCCTTCTGCACGCCCACCAACGGGTGGGCCGGCCGTGGAGGCACACCCAGAGGCAACCGCAAACCCTTCTGCACGCCCACCCACGGGTGGGCCGGCCGTGGCGGCACACCCAGAGGCAACCGCAAACAGTTCTGCACGCCCACCCACGGGTGGGCCGGCCGTGGCGGCACATCCAGTGGCACACGCAAACAGTTCTGCACGCCCACCCACGGGTGGGCCTGCCGTGGCGGCACACCCAGAGGCAACCCCAGGCCCTTCTGCACGCCCACCCACGGGTGGGCCGGCCGTAACGGCACACCCAGTGGCACAGGCAAACTGTTCTGCACGCCCACCCACGGGTGGGCCGGCCGTGGCGGCACACCCAGTGGATCACGCAAACAGTTCTGCACGCCGCCCACGGGTGGGCCGTCCGGGCGGCACATCCAGTGGCACACGCAAACAGTTCTGCACGCCCACCCACGGGTGGGCCGGCCGTAGCGGCACACCCAGAGGCAAACGCAGGCACTTCTGCACGCCCACCCACGGGTGGGCCGGCCGTGGCGGCACACCCAGAGCCCCACGCAGGCTTCCTTCTGCACGCCCCACCCACGGGTGGGCCGGCCGTGGCGGCACACCCAGAGGCAACCGCAAAACCTTCTGCACGCCCACCCACGGGTGGGCCGGCCGTGGCGTCACACCCAGAGGCAACCGCAAACAGTTCTGCACGCCCACCCACGGGTGGGCCGGCCGTGGCGGCACATCCAGTGGCACACGCAAACAGTTCTGCACGCCCACCCACGGGTGGGCCGGCCATGGCGGCACACCCAGAGGCAAACGCAGGCACTTCTACACGCTCACCCACGGGTGGGCCGGGCCCGTGGCGGCACACCCAGAGGCAACCCCAGGCCCTTCTGCACGCCCACCCACGGGTGGGCCGGCCTGGCGGCACACCCAGTGGCACACGCAAGCTCTTCGAACGCCCACCCACGGGTGGGCTCTGCCGTGGGCGGCACACCCAGTGGCACACGCAAACAGTTCTGCACGCCCACCCACGGGTGGGCCGGCCGTGGCGGCACACCCAGAGACAAACGCAGGCACTTCTGCACGCCCACCCACGGGTGGGCCGGCCGTGGCAGCACACCCAGTGGCACACGCAAACAGTTCTGCACGCCCACCCACGGGTGTGCCAGCCGTGGCGGAACATCCTGTGGCACACGCAAACAGTTCTGCACGCCCACCCACGGGTGGGCCGGCCGTGGCGGCACACCCAGAGGCAAATGAAGGCCCTTCTGCACGCCCACCCACGGGTGGGCCGGCCGTGGCGGCACACCCAGTGGCACACGCAAACAGTTCTGCACGCCCACCCACGGGTGGGCCGGCCGGCGTCACACCCAGAGGCAAACGCAGACACTTCTGCACGCCCATCCACGGGTGGGCCGGCCGTGGCGGCACACCCAGTGGAACACGCAAACAGTTCTGCACGCCCACCCACGGGTGGGCCGGTCGTAACGGCACACCCAGTGGCACAGGCAAACTGTTCTGCACGCCCACCCACGGGTGGGCCGGCCGTGGCGGCACACCCAGAGGCAACCGCAAACCTTTCTGCACGCCCACCCACGGGTGGGCCGGCCGTGGCGGCACACACAGAGGCCCACGCAGGCCCTTCTGCACGCCCACCCACGGGTGGGCCGGCCGTAGGGGCACACCCAGAGCACACGCAAACAGTTCTGCACGCCCACCCACGGGTGGGCCGGCCGTGTGGCACACCCAGAGGCAAACGCAGGCACTTCTGCACGCCCACCCACGGGTGGGCCGGCCGTGGCGGCACACCCAGAGGCACACGCAAACAGTTCTGCACGCCCACCCACGGGTGGGCCGGCCGTAACGGCACACCCAGTGGCACACGCAAACAGTTCTGCACGCCCACCCACGGGTGGGCCAGCCGTGGCGGCACACCCAGAGGCAAACGCAGGCACTTCTGCACGCCCACCCACGGGTGGGCCGGCAGTGGCGGCACACCCAGAGGCAACTGCAAACCTTTCTGCACGCCTACCCACGGGTTGGCCGGCCGTGGCGGCACATCCAGTGGCACACGCAAACAAGTTCTTCACGCCCCACCCACGGGTGGGCCGGCCGTGGCGGCACACACAGAGCCCCACACGCAGGCTTTTCTGCACGCCCACCCACGGGTGGGCCGGCCGTGGCGGCACACCCACAGGCACACGCAAACAGTTCTGCACGCCCACCCACGGGTGGGCCGGCCGTAGCGGCACACCCAGTGGCACACGCAAACAGTTCTGCACGCCCACCCACGGGTGGGCCGGCCGTGGCGGCACACACAGAGCCCCACGCAGGCCCTTCTGCACGCCCACCCACGGGTGGGCCGGCCGTGGAGGCACACCCAGAAGCAACCGCAAAACCTTCTGCACGCCCACCCACGGGTGGGCCGGCCGTGGCGGCACATCCAGTGGCACACGCAACCAGTTCTGCACGCCCACCCACGGGTGGGCCGGTCGTGGCGGCACACCCAGAAGCGAACGCAGGCACTTCTGCTCGCCCACCCACGGGTGGGCCGGCCGTGGCGGCACACCCAGAGGCAAACGCAGGCACTTCTGCACGCCCACCCACGGGTGGGCCGGCAGTGGCGGCACATCCAGTGGCACACGCAAACAGTTCTGCACGCCCACCCACGGGTGGGCCGGCCGTGGCGGCACACACAGTGCCCCACGCAGGCCCTTCTGCACGCCCTACCACGGGTGGGCCGGCAGTGGCGGCACACCCAGAGGCACACGCAAACAGTTCTGCACGCCCACCCACGGGTGGGCCGGCCGTGGCGGCACACCCAGAGGCACACGCCAACAGTTCTGCACGCCCACCCACGGGTGGGCCGGCCGTGGCGGCACACCCAGAGGCAAATGCAGGCACTTCTGCACGCCCACCCACGGGTGGGCCGGCCGTGGCAGCACACCCAGTGGCACACGCAAACAGTTCTGCACGCCCACCCACGGGTGGGCCGGCCGTGGCGGAACATCCAGTGGCACACGCAAACAGTTCTGCACGCCCACCCACGGGTGGGCCGGCCGTGGCGGCACACCTAGAGGCAACTGCAGGCCCTTCTGCACGCCCACCCACGGGTCGGCCGGCCGTGGCGGCACACCCAGAGGCACACGCAGGCCCTTCTGCACGCCCACCCACGGGTGGGCCGGCCGTAGCGGCACACCCAGTGGCACACGCAAACAGTTCTGCACGCCCACCCACGGGTGGGCCGGCCGTGGCGGCACACCCAGAGGCAACCGCAGGCCCTTCTACACGTTCACCCACGGGTGGGCCGGCCGTGGCGGCACACCCAGAGGCAACCGCAAACCCTTCTGCACGCCCACCCACGGGTAGGCCGGCCGTGGCGGCACACCCAGTGGCACACGCAAACACTTCTGCACGCCCACCCACGAGTGGGCCGGCCGTGGCGGCACACCCAGTGGCACACGCAAACAGTTCTGCACGCCGACCCACGGGTGGGCCGGCCGTGGCGGCACATCAAGTGGCACACGCAAACAGTTCTGCACGCCCACCCACGGGTGAACCGGCCGTGGCGGCACACCCAGAGGCAAACGCAGGCCCTTCTGCACGCCCACCCACGGGTGGGCCGGCCGTGGCGGCACACCCAGATGCAACCCCAGGCCCTTCTGCACGCCCACCCACGGGTGGGCCGGCCGTGGCGGCACACCCAGTGGCACACGCAAACAGTTCTGCACGCCCACCCACGGGTGGGCCGGCCGTGGCGGCACACCCAGTGACACTCGCAAACAGTTCTGCACGCCCACCCACGGGTGGGCCGGCCGTGGCGGCACACCCGGAGGCAACCGCAGGCCCTTCTGCACGCCCCACCCACGGGTGGGTCGGCCGTGCGGCACACCCAGAGGCAACCCCAGGCCCTTCTGCACGCCCACACACGGGTGGGCCGGCCGTGGCGGCACATCCAGTGGCACACGCAAACAGTTCTGCACGCCCACCCACGGGTGGGCCGGCCGTGGCGGCACACCCGGAGGCAACCGCAGGCCCTTCTGCACGCCCACCCACGGGTGGGCCGGCCGTGGCGGCACACCCGGAGGCAACCGCAGGCCCTTCTGCACTCCCACTCACGGGTGGGCCGGCCGTGGCGGCACACCCAGTGGCACACGCAAACAGTTCTGCACGCCCACCCACGGGTGGGCTTCGCCGTGGCGGCACACCCAGAGGCAACCGCAAACAGTTCTGCACGCCCACCCACGGGTGGGCCGGCCGTGGCGGCACACCCAGAGGCAACCGCAGGCCTTCTGCACGCCCCACCCACGGGTGGGCCGGCCGTGGCGGCACACACAGTGGCACACGCAAACAGTTCTGCACGCCCACCCACGGGTGGGACGGCCGTGGCGGCACACCCAGAGCTAACGCAGGCACTTCTGCACGCCCACCCACGGGTGGGCCGGCCGTGGCGGCACACCCAGAGGCAACCGCAGGCTTCTTCGGCACGCCCACCCACGGGTGGGCCGAGCGTGGCGGCACACCCATTGGCACACGCAAACAGTTATGCACGCCTACCCACGGGTGGGCCGGCCGTAGCGGCACACCCAGTGGCACACGCAAACAGTTCTGCACGCCCACCCACGGGTGGGCCGGCCGTGGCGGCACACACAGTGGCACACGCAAACAGTTCTGCACGCCCACCCACGGGTGGGCCGGCCGTGGCTGCACACCCAGTGGATCACGCAAACAGTTCTGCACGCCCACCCACGGGTGGGCCGGCCGTGGCTGCACACCCAGAGGCAAACGCAGGCACTTCTGCACGCCTCACCCACGGTGGGCCGGCCCTGGCTGCACACCCAGTGGCACACGCAAGCTTGTTCTGCACGCCCACCCACGGGGTGGGCCGGCCGTGGCGGCACACCCAGAGGCAACCGCAGGCCCTTCTGCACGCCCCACCCACGGGTGGGCCGGCCGTGGCGGCACACGCAGTGGCACACGCAAACAGTTCTGCACGGCCGCCCACGGGTGGGCCGGCCGTAGCGTCACACCCAGAGGCAAACGCAGGCACTTCTGCACGCCCACCCACGGGTGGGCCGGCCGTGGCGGCACACACAGAGCCCCACGCAGGCCCTTCTGCACGCCCACCCACGGGTGGGCCGGCCGTGAGGCACACCCAGAGGCAACCGCAAACCCTTCTGCACGCCCACCCACGGGTGGGCCGGCCGTGGCGTCACACCCAGAGGCAACCGCAAACAGTTCTGCACGCCCACCCACGGGTGGGCCGGCCGTGGCGGCACATCCAGTGGCACACGCAAACAGTTCTGCACGCCCACCCACGGGTGGGCCGGCCATGGCGGCACACCCAGAGGCAAACGCAGGCACTTCTACACGCCCACCCACGGGTGGGCCGCCGTGGCGGCACACCCAGAGGCAACCGCAGGCCCTTCTGCACGCCCACCCACGGGTGGGCCGGCCGTGGCGGCACACCCAGTGGCACACGCAAGCTTCTTCTGAACGCCCACCCACGGGTGGGCCTGCCGTGGCGGCACACCCAGTGGCACACGCAAACAGTTCTGCACGCCCACCCACGGGTGGGCCGGCCGTGGCGGCACACCCAGAGGCAAACGCAGGCACTTTTGCACGCCCACCCACGGGTGGGCCGGCCGTGGCAGCACACCCAGTGGCACACGCAAACAGTTCTGCACGCCCACCCACGGGTGGGCCGGCCGTGGCGGAACATCCAGTGGCACACGCAAACAGTTCTGCACGCCCACCCACGGGTGGGCCGGCCGTGGCGGCACACCCAGAGGCAAACGCAGGCCCTTCTGCACGCCCACCCACGGGTGGGCCGGCCGTGGCGGCACACCCAGTGGCACACGCAAACAGTTCTGCACGCCCACCCACGGGTGGGCCGGCCGTGGCGGCACACCCAGTGGCACAGGCAAACCGTTCTGCACGCCCACCCACGGGTGGAGCCGGCCGTGGCGGCACACCCAGAGGCAACCGCAAACCTTTCTGCACGCCCACCCACGGGTGGGCCGGCCGTGGCGGCACACACAGAGCCCCACGCAGGCCCTTCTGCACGCCCACCTACGGGTGGGCCGGCCGTAGCGGCACACCCAGAGGCACACGCAAACAGTTCTGCACGCCCACCCACGGGTGGGCCGGCCGTGGCGGCACACCCAGAGGCAAACGCAGGCACTTCTGCTACGCCCACCCACGGGTGGGCCGGCCGTGGCGGCACACCCAGAGGCAACCGCAAACCCTTCTGCACGCCCCACCCACGGGTGGGCCGGCCGTGGCGGCACATCCAGTGGCACTCGCAAACCCTTCTGCACGCCCACCCACGGGTGGGCCGGCCGTGGCGGCACACCCAGAGGCAAACGCAGGCCCTTCTGCACGCCCATTCATCGGGTGGGCCGGCCGTGGCGGCACACCCAGAGGCAACCCCAGGCTCTTCTGCACGCCCCCACACGGGTGGGCCGGCCGTGGCGCCACACCCAGAAGCAACCCCAGGCCCTTCTGCACGCCCACCCACGGGTGGGCCGGCCGTAACGGCACACCCAGTGGCACACGCAAACAGTTATGCACGCTTCACCCACGGGTGGGCCAGCCGTGGCGGCACACCCAGAGGCAAACGCAGGCACTTCTGCACGCCCACCCACGGGTGGGCCGGCAGTGGCGGCACACCCAGAGGCAATTGCAAACCTTTCTGCACGCCTACCCACGGGTTGGCCGGCCGTGGCGGCACATCCAGTGGCACACGCAAACAGTTCTTCACGCCCACCCACGGGTGGGCCGGCCGTGGCGGCACACACAGAGCCCCACGCAGGCCTTTCTGAACGCCCACCCACGGGCGGGCCGGCAGTGGCGGCACACCCAGAGGCACACGCAAACAGTTCTGCACGCCCACCCACGGGTGGGCCGGCCGTAGCGGCACACCCAGTGGCACACGCAAACAGTTCTGCACGCCCACCCACGGGTGGGCCGGCCGTGGCGGCACACACAGAGCCCCACGCAGGTCTTCTGCACGCCCCACCCACGGGTGGGCCGGCCGTGGAGGCACACCCAGAAGCAACCGCAAACCCTTCTGCACGCCCACCCACGGGTGGGCCGGCCGTGGCGGCACATCCAGTGGCACACGCACTAACCAGTTTCTGCACGCCCACCCACGGGTGGGCCGGCCGTGGCGGCACACCCAGAAGCCAACGCAGGCACTTCTGCTCGCCCACCCACGGGTGGGCCGGCCGTGGCGGCACACCCAGAGGCAAACGCAGGTACTTCTGCAGCCCCACCACGGGTGGGCCGGCCGTGGCGGCACATCCAGTGGCACACGCAAACAGTTCTGCACGCCCACCCACGGGTGGGCCGGCCGTGGCGGCACACACAGTGCCCCACGCAGGCCCTTCTGCACGCCCTACCACGGGTGGGCCGGCAGTGGCGGCACACCCAGAGGCACACGCAAACAGTTCTGCACGCCCACCCACGGGTGGGCCGGCCGTGGCGGCACACCCAGAGGCACACGCCAACAATTCTGCACGCCCACCCACGGGTGGGCCGGCCGTGGCGGCACACCCAGAGGCAAATGCAGGCACTTCTGCACGCCCACCCACGGGTGGGCCGGCCGTGGCGGCACACCCAGTGGCACACGCAAACAGTTCTGCACACCCACCCACGGGTGGGCCGGCCGTGGCGGAACATCCAGTGGCACACGCAAACAGTTCTGCACGCCCACCCACGGGTGGGCCGGCCGTGGCGGCACACCTAGAGGCAACTGCAGGCCCTTCTGCACGCCCCACCCACGGGTCGGCCGGCCGTGGCGGCACACCCAGAGGCACACGCAGGCCCTTCTGCACGCCCCACCCACGGGTGGGCCGGCCGTAGCGGCACACCCAGTGGCACACGCAAACAGTTCTGCACGCCCACCCACGGGTGGGCCGGCCGTGGCGGCACACCCAGAGGCAACCGCAGGCCCTTCTACACGCTTCACCCACGGGTGGGCCGGCCGTGGCGGCACACCCAGAGGCAACCGCAAACCCTTCTGCACGCCCCACCCACGGGTGGGCCGGCCGTGGCGGCACACCCAGTGGCACACGCAAACACTTCTGCACGCCCACCCACGGGTGGGCCGGCCGTGGCGGCACACCCAGTGGCACACGCAAACAGTTCTGCACGCCGACCCACGGTGGGCCGGCCGTGGCGTGCACACTCAAGTGGCACACGCAAACAGTTCTGCACGCCCACCCACGGGTGAACCGGCCGTGGCGGCACACCCAGAGGCAAACGCAGGCTCTTCTGCACGCCCACCCACGGGTGGGCCGGCCGTGGCGGCACACCCAGATGCAACCCCAGGCCCTTCTGCACGCCCACACACGGGTGGGCCGGCCGTGGCGGCACACCCAATGGCACACGCGAAACAGTTCTGCACGCCCACCCACGGGTGGGCCGGCCGTGGCGGCACACCCAGTGACACTCGCAAACAGTTCTGCACGCCCACCCACGGGTGGGCCGGCTGTGGCGGCACACCCGGAGGCAACCCCAGGCCCTTCTGCACGCCCACCCACGGGTGGGTCGGCCGTGGCGGCACACCCAGAGGCAACCCCAGGCCCTTCTGCACGCCCACACACGGGTGGGCCGGCCGTGGCGGCACATCCAGTGGCACACGCAAACAGTTCTGCACGCCCACCCACGGGTGGGCCGGCCGTGGCGGCACACCCGGAGGCAACCGCAGGCCCTTCTGCACGCCCACCCACGGGTGGGCCGGCCGTGGCGGCACACCCGGAGGCAACCGCAGGCCCTTCTGCACTCCCACTCACGGGTGGGCCGGCCGTGGCGGCACACCCAGAGGCTACCGCAAACCCTTCTGCACGCCCACCCACGGGTGGGCCGGCCGTGGCGGCACACCCAGAGGCTACCGCAAACCCTTCTGCACGTCCACCCACGGGTGGGCCGGCCGTGGCGGGACACCCAGTGGCACACGCAAACAGTTCTGCACGCCCACCCACGGGTGGGACGGCCGTGGCGGCACACCCAGAGGCAACCGCAAACAGTTCTTCACGCCCACCCACGGGTGGGCCGGCCGTGGCGGCACACCCAGAGGCAACCTCAGGCTCTTCTGCACGCCCACCCACGGGTGGGCCGGCCGGGCGGAACATCCAGTGGCACACGCAAACAGTTCTGCACGCCCACCCACGGGTGGGCCGGCCGTGGCGGCACACCCAGAGGCAAATGAAGGCACTTCTGCACGCCCACCCACGGGTGGGCCGGCCGTGGCGGCACACCCAGTGGCACACGCAAACAGTTCTGCACGCCCACCCACGGGTGGGCCGGCCGTGGCGGCACACCCAGTGACACTCGCAACAGTTCTGCACGCCCACCCACGGGTGGGCCGGCCGTGGCGGCACACCCGAGGCAACCCCAGGCCCTTCTGCACGCCCACCCACGGGTGGGCCGGCCGTGGCGGCACACCCAGAGGCAACCGCATGCCCTTCTGCACGCCCCACACACGGGTGGGCCGGCCGTGGCGGCACATCCAGTGGCACACGCAAACAGTTCTGCACGCCCACCCACGGGTGGGCCGGCCGTGGCGGCACACACGGAGGCAACCGCAGGCCCTTCTGCACGCCCACCCACGGGTGGGCCGGCCGTGGCGGCACACCCGGAGGCAACCGCGAGGCCCTTCTGCACTTCCCACTCACGGGTGGGCCGGCCGTGGCGGCACACCCAGTGGCACACGCAAACAGTTCTGCACGCCCACCCACGGGTGGGCCCGCCGTGGCGGCACACCCAGAGGCTACCGCAAACCCTTCTGCACGTCCACCCACGGGTGGGCCGGCCGTGGCGGCACACCCAGAGGCTACCGCAAACCCTTCTGCACGTCCACCCACGGGTGGGCCGGCCGTGGCGGCACACCCAGTGGCACACGCAAACAGTTCTGCACGCCCACCCACGGGTGGGACGGCCGTGGCGGCACACCCAGAGGCAACCGCCAAACAGTTCTTCACGCCACCCACGGGTGGGCCGGCCGGGCGGCACACCCAGAGGCAACCGCAGGCCCTTCTGCACGCCCCACCCACGGGTGGGCCGGCCGTGGCGGCACACACAGTGGCACACGCAAACAGTTCTGCACGCCCACCCACGGGTGGGACGGCCGTGGGCGGCACACCCAGAGGCTAACGCAGGCACTTCTGCACGCCCACCCACGGGTGGCCGTCCGTGGCGGCACACCCAGAGGCAACCGCAGGCCCTTCTGCACGCCCACCCACGGGTGGGCCGGGCGTCGGCGGCACATCCAGTGGCACACGCAAACCCTTCTGCACGCCCACCCACGGGTGGGCCGGCCGTGGCGGCACACCCAGAGGCAAACGCAGGCCCTTCTGCACGCCCATTCACGGGTGGGCCGGCCGTGGCGGCACACCCAGAGGCACACGCAGGCCCTTCTGCACGCCCACCCACGGGTGGGCCGGCCGTGGCGGCACACCCATAAACAACCCCAGGCCCTTCTGCACGCCCACCCACGGGTGGGCCGGCCGTGGCGGCACACCCAGTGGCACACGCAAACTTTCTTTCTGCTACGCCCACCCACGGGTGGGCCGGCCGTGGCTACACAGCCATTCGCAAACGCAAACAATTCTGCACGCCCACCCACGGGTGGGCCGGCCGTGGCGGCACACCCAGAGGCAACCGCAAACAGTTCTGCACGCCCACCCACGGGTGGGCCGGCCGTGGCGGCACACCCAGTGGCACACGCAAACAGTTCTGCACGCCCACCCACGGGTGGGCCAGCCGTGGCGGCACACCCAGAGGCAAACGCAGGCACTTCTGCACGCCCACCCACGGGTGGGCCGGCAGTGGCGGCACACCCAGAGGCAAACGCAGTCACTTCTTCACGCCCACCCACGGGTGGGCCGGCAGTGGCGGCACATCCAGTGGCACACGCAAACAGTTCTTCACGCCCACCCACGGGTGGGCCGGCCGTGGCGGCACACACAGAGCCCCACGCAGGCCTTTCTGCACGCCCACCCACGGGCGGGCCGGCAGTGGCGGCACACCCAGAGGCACACGCAAACAGTTCTGCACGCCCACCCACGGGTGGGCCGGCCGTAGCGGCACACCCAGTGGCACACGCATACAGTTCTGCACGCCCACTCCACGGGTGGGCCGGCCGTGGCGGCACACCCAGAGCCCCACGCAGGCCCTTCTGCACGCCCACCCACGGGTGGGCCGGCCGTGGAGGCACACCTAGAAGCAACCGCAAAACCTTCTGCACGCCCACCCACGGGTGGGCCGGCCGTGGCGGCACATCCAGTGGCACACGCAACCAGTTCTGCACGCCCACCCACGGGTGGGCCGGTCGTGGCGGCACACCCAGAAGCGAACGCAGGCACTTCTGCTCGCCCACCCACGGGTGGGCCGGCCGTGGCGGCACACCCAGAGGCAAACGCAGGCACTTCTGCACGCCCACCCACGGGTGGGCCGGCCGTGGCGGCACATCCAGTGGCACACGCAAACAGTTCTGCACGCCCACCCACGGGTGGGCCGGCCGTGGCGGCACACACAGTGCCCCACGCAGGCCCTTCTCCACGCCCACCCACGGGTGGGCCGGCCGTGGCGGCACACCCAGAGGCAAATGCAAGCACTTCTGCACGCCCACCCACGGGTGGGCCGGCCGTGGCAGCACACCCAGTGGCACACGCAAACAGTTCTGCACACCCACCCACGGGTGGGCCGGCCGTGGCGGAACACCCAGTGGAACACGCAAACAGTTCTGCACGCCCACCCACGGGTGGGCCGGCCGTGGCGGCACACCTAGAGGCAACTGCAGGCCCTTCTGCACGCCCACCCATGGGTGGGCCGGCCGTGGCGGCACACCCAGATGCAACCCCAGGCCCTTCTGCACGCCCACACACGGGTGGGCCGGCCGTGGCGGCACACCCAGTGACACTCGCAGAACAGTTCTGCACGCCCCCCACCCACGGGTGGGCCGGCCGTGGCGGCACACCCGGAGGCAACCCGCAGGCCCTTCTGCACGCCCACCCACGGGTGGGTCGGCCGTGGCGGCACACCCAGAGGCAACCCCAGGCCCTTCTGCACGCCCCACACACGGGTGGGCCGGCCGTGGCGGCACATCCAGTGGCACACGCAAACAGTTCTGCACGCCCACCCACGGGTGGGCCGGCCGTGGCGGCACACCCGGAGGCAACCGCAGGCCCTTCTGCACGCCCCACCCACGGGTGGGCCGGCCGTGGCGGCACACCCAGAGGCAACCGCAGGCCCTTCTGCACTCCCACTCACGGGTGGGCCGGCCGTGGCGGCACACCCAGTGGCACACGCAAACAGTTCTGCACGCCCACCCACGGGTGGGCCCGCCGTGGCGGCACACCCAGAGGCTACCGCAAACCCTTCTGCACGTCCACCCACGGGTGGGCCGGCCGTGGCGGCACACCCAGAGGCTACCGCAAACCCTTCTGCACGTCCACCCACGGGTGGGCCGGCCGTGGCGGGACACCCAGTGGCACACGCAAACAGTTCTGCACGCCCACCCACGGGTGGGACGGCCGTGGCGGCACACCCAGAGGCAACCGCAAACAGTTCTTCACGCTCACCCACGGGTGGGCCGGCCGTGGCGGCACACCCAGAGGCAACCGCAGGCACTTGTGCACGCCCCACCCACGGGTGGGCCGGCCGTGGCGGCACACACAGTGGCACACGCAAACAGTTCTGCACGCCCACCCACGGGTGGGCGCCCCGTGGCGGCACACCCAGTGGCACACGCAAACATCTTCTGCACGCCCACCCACGGGTGGGACGGGCGTGGCGGCACACCCAGAGGCTAACGCAGGCACTTCTGCACGCCCACCCACGGGTGGGCCGTCCGTGGCGGCACACCCAGAGGCAACCGCAGGCCCTTCTGCACGCCCACCCACGGGTGGGCCGGCCGTGGCGGCACACCCAGTGGCACACGCAAACAGTTCTGCACGCCCACCCACGGGTGGGCCGGCCGTAATGGCACACCCAGTGGCACACGCAAACAGTTCTGCACGCCCACCCACTGTGGTGGGCCGGCCGTGGCGGCACACACAGTGGCACACGCAAACAGTTCTGCACGCCCAACCACGGGTGGGCCGGCCGTGGCTGCACACCCAGAGGCAAACGCAGGCACTTCTGCACGGCCACCCACGGGTGGGCCGGCCGTGGCGGCACACCCAGAGGCAACCGCAGGCCTTCTGCACGCCCCACCCACGGGTGGGCCGGCCCTGGCTGCACACCCAGTGGCACACGCGAAGCTCTTATGCACGCCCACCCACGGGTGGGCCGGCCGTGGCGTACACCCAGAGGCAAACGCAGGCCCTTCTGCACGCCCACCCACGGGTGGGCCGGCCGTGGCGGCACACCCAGTGGCACACGCAAACAGTTCTGCAGGGCCACCCCACGGGTGGGCCGTCCGGGCGGCACATCCAGTGGCACACGCAAACAGTTCTGCACGCCCACCCACGGGTGGGCCGGCCGTGCGGCACACCCAGAGGCAAACGCAGGCACTTCTGCACGCCCACCCACGGGTGGGCCGGCCGTCGTGGCACACCCAGAGGCACACGCAAGCACTTCTGCACGCCCACCCACGGGTGGGCCGGCCGTGAGGCACACCCAGAGGCAACCGCAAACCCTTCTGCACGCCCACCCACGGGTGGGCCGGCCGTGGCGTCACACCCAGAGGCAACCGCAAACAGTTCTGCACGCCCACCCACGGGTGGGCCGGCCGTGGCGGGCACATCCAGTGGCACACGCAAACAGTTCTGCACGCCCACCCACGGGTGGGCCGGCCATGGCGGCACACCCAGAGGCAACACGCAGGCACTTCTACACGCCCACCCACGGGTGGGCCGGCCGTGCGGCACACCCAGAGGCAACACGCAAGCCCTTCTGCACGCCCACCCACGGGTGGGCCGGCCTTGGCGGCACACCCAGAGGCAAACGCAGGCACTTCTGCACGCCCACCCACGGGTGGGCCGGCCGTGGCGGCACACCCAGAGGCAACCGCAGGCCCTTCTGCACGCCCACCCACGGGTGGGCCGGCCGTAACGGCACACCCAGTGGCACACGCAAACAGTTCTGCACGCCCACCCACGGGTGGGCCAGCCGTGGCGGCACACCCAGAGGCAAACGCAGGCACTTCTGCACGCCCACCCACGGGTGGGCCGGCAGTGGCGGCACACCCAGAGGCAACCGCAGACACTTCTGCACGCCCACCCACGGGTGGGCCGGCCGTGGCGGCACATCCAGTGGCACACGCAAACAGTTCTTCACGCCCACCCACGGGTGGGCCGGCCGTGGCGGCACACACAGAGCCCCACGCAGGCCTTTCTGCACGCCCACCCATCGGATGGGCCGGCAGTGGCGGCACACCCAGAGGCACACGCAAACAGTTCTGCACGCCCACCCACGGGTGGGCCGGCCGTAGCGGCACACCCAGTGGCACACGCAAACAGTTCTGCACGCCCACCCACGGGTGGGCCGGCCGTGGCGGCACACACAGAGCCCCACGCAGGCCCTTCTGCACGCCCCACCCCACGGGTGGGCCGGCCGTGGAGGCACACCCAGAGGCAACCGCAAAACAGTTCTGCACGCCCACCCACGGGTGGGCCGGCCGTGGCGGCACATCCAGTGGCACACGCAACCAAGTTCTGCACGCCCACCCACGGGTGGGCCGGCCGTGGCGGCACACCCAGAAGCCAACGCAGGCACTTCTGCTCGCCTACCCACGGGTGGGCCGGCCGTGGCGGCACACCCAGAGGCAAACGCAGGCACTTCTGCACGCCCACCCACGGGTGGGCCGGCCGTGCGGCACATCCAGTGGCACACGCAAACAGTTCTGCACGCCCACCCACGGGTGGGCCGGCCGTGGCGGCACACCCAGTGCCCCACGCAGGCCCTTCTCCACGCCCCACCCACGGGTGGGCCGGCCGTGGCGGCACACCCAGAGGCAAATGCAGGCACTTCTGCACGCCCACCCACGGGTGGGCCGGCCGTGGCGGCACACCCAGTGGCACACGCAAACAGTTCTGCACACCCACCCACGGGTGGGCCGGCCGTGGCGAACATCCAGTGGCACACGCAAACAGTTCTGCACGCCCACCCACGGGTGGGCCGGCCGTGGCGGCACACCCAGAGGCAACTGCAGGCCCTTCTGCACGCCCACCCATGGGTGGGCCGGCCGTGCGGCACACCCAGATGCAACCCCAGGCCCTTCTGCACGCCCCACACACGGGTGGGCCGGCCGTGGCGGCACACCCAGTGGCACACGCAAACAGTTCTGCACGCCCACCCACGGGTGGGCCGGCCGTGGCGGCACACCCAGTGACACTCGCAAACAGTTCTGCACGCCCACCCACGGGTGGGCCGGCCGTGGCGGCACACCCGGAGGCAACCCCAGGCCCTTCTGCACGCCCACCCACGGGTGGGTCGGCCGTGGCGGCACACCCAGAGGCAACCCCAGGCCCTTCTGCACGCCCACACACGGGTGGGCCGGCCGTGGCGGCACATCCAGTGGCACACGCAAACAGTTCTGCACGCCCACCCACGGGTGGGCCGGCCGTGGCGGCACACCCGGAGGCAACCGCAGGCCCTTCTGCACGCCCACCCACGGGTGGGCCGGCCGTGGCGGCACACCCGGAGGCAACCGCAGGCCCTTCTGCACTCCCACTCACGGGTGGGCCGGCCGTGGCGGCACACCCAGTGGCACACGCAAACAGTTCTGCACGCCCACCCACGGGTGGGCCCGCCGTGGCGGCACACCCAGAGGCTACCGCAAACCCTTCTGCACGTCCACCCACGGGTGGGCCGGCCGTGGCGGCACACCCAGAGGCTACCGCAAACCCTTCTGCACGTCCACCCACGGGTGGGCCGGCCGTGGCGGGACACCCAGTGGCACACGCAAACAGTTCTGCACGCCCACCCACGGGTGGGACGGCCGTGGCGGCACACCCAGAGGCAACCGCAAACAGTTCTTCACGCTCACCCACGGGTGGGCCGGCCGTGGCGGCACACCCAGAGGCAACCGCAGGCCCTTCTGCACGCCCACCCACGGGTGGGCCGGCCGTGGCGGCACACACAGTGGCACACGCAAACAGTTCTGCACGCCCACCCACGGGTGGGCCGCCCGTGGCGGCACACCCAGTGGCACACGCAAACACTTCTGCACGCCCACCCACGGGTGGGACGGGCGTGGCGGCACACCCAGAGCTAACGCAGGCACTTCTGCACGCCCACCCACGGGTGGCCGTCCGTGGCGGCACACCCAGAGGCAACCGCAGGCCCTTCTGCACGCCCACCCACGGGTGGGCCGAGCGTGGCGGCACACCCAGTGGCACACGCAAACAGTTCTGCACGCCTACCCACGGGTGGGCCGGCCGTAATGGCACACCCAGTGGCACACGCAAACAGTTCTGCACGCCCACCCACGGGTGGGCCGGCCGTGGCGGCACACACAGTGGCACACGCAAACAGTTCTGCACGCCCAACCACGGGTGGGCCGGCCGTGGCTGCACACCCAGTGGATCACGCAAACAGTTCTGCACGCCCACCCACGGGTGGGCCGGCCGTGGCTGCACACCCAGAGGCAAACGCAGGCACTTCTGCACGCTTTCACCCACGTGGTGGGCCGGCCGTGGCGGCACACCCAGAGGGCAACCCCAGGCCCTTCTGCACGCCCACCCACGGGTGGGCCGGCCCTGGCTGCACACCCAGTGGCACACGCAGGCTTCATGCACGCCCACCCACGGGTGGGCCGGCCGTGGCGGCACACCCAGAGGCAAACGCAGGCCCTTCTGCACGCCCACCCACGGGTGGGCCGGCCGTGGCGGCACACGCAGTGGCACACGCAAACAGTTCTGCACGGCCGCCCACGGGTGGGCCGTCCGGGGCGGCACATCCAGTGGCACACGCAAACAGTTCTGCACGCCCACCCACGGGTGGGCCGGCCGTAGCGGCACACCCAGAGGCAAACGCAGGCACTTCTGCACGCCCACCCACGGGTGGGCCGGCCGTGGCGGCACACACAGAGCCCCACGCAGGCCCTTCTGCACGCCCACCCACGGGTGGGCCGGCCGTGGAGGCACACCCAGAGGCAACCGCAAACCCTTCTGCACGCCCACCCACGGGTGGGCCGGCCGTGGCCGGCCACACCCAGAGGCAACCGCAAACAGTTCTGCACGCCCACCCACGGGTGGGCCGGCCGTGGCGGCACATCCAGTGGCACACGCAAACAGTTCTGCACGCCCACCCACGGGTGGGCCGGCCATGGCGGCACACCCAGAGGCAAACGCAGGCACTTCTACACGCTCACCCACGGGTGGGCCGTCCGTGGCGGCACACCCAGAGGCAACCCCAGGCCCTTCTGCACGCCCACCCACGGGTGGGCCGGCCTTGGCGGCACACCCAGTGGCACACGCAAGCTCTTCTGAACGCCCACCCACGGGTGGGCCTGCCGTGGCGGCACACCCAGTGGCACACGCAAACAGTTCTGCACGCCCACCCACGGGTGGGCCGGCCGTGGCGGCACACCCAGAGGCAAACGCAGGCACTTCTGCACGCCCACCCACGGGTGGGCCGGCTGTGGCGGCACACCCAGTGGCACACGCAAACAGTTCTGCACGCCCACCCACGGGTGGGCTAGCCGCGGCGTGGAACACCAGAGGCACACGCAAACAGTTCTGCACGCCCACCCACGGGTGGGCCGGCCGTGGCGGCACACCCAGAGGCAAATGAAGGCCCTTCTGCACGCCCACCCACGGGTGGGCCGGCCGTGGCGGCACACCCAGTGGCACACGCAAACAGTTCTGCACGCCCACCCACGGGTGGGCCGGCCGTGGCGGCACACCCAGAGGCAAACGCAGGCACTTCTGCACGCCCACCCACGGGTGGGCCGGCCGTGGCGGCACACCCAGTGGAACACGCAAACAGTTCTGCACGCCCACCCACGGGTGGGCCGGCCGTAGCGGCACACCCAGTGGCACACGCAAACAGTTCTGCACGCCCACCCACGGGTGGGCCGGCCGTGGCGGCACACCCAGTGGCACACGCAAACCCTTCTGCACGCCCACCCACGGGTGGGCCGGCCGTGGCGGCACACCCAGAGCCCCACGCAGGCCCTTCTGCACGCCCACCCACGGGTGGGCCGGCCGTAGCGGCACACCCAGAGGCACACGCAAACAGTTCTGCACGCCCACCCACGGGTGGGCCGGCCGTGGCGGCACACCCAGGAGGCAAACGCAGGCACTTCTGCTACGCCCACCCACGGGTGGGCCGGCCGTGGCGGCACACCCAGAGGCAAACGCAGGCCCTTCTGCACGCCCACCCACGGGTGGGCCGGCCGTGGCGGCACATCCAGTGGCACACGCAAACCCTTCTGCACGCCCACCCACGGGTGGGCCGGCCGTGGCGGCACACCCAGAGGCAAACGCAGGCCCTTCTGCACGCCCATTCACGGGTGGGCCGGCCGTGGCGGCACACCCAGAGGCACACGCAGGCCCTTCTGCACGCCTTCACCCACCGGGTGGGCCGGCCGTGGCGGCACACCCATAAACAACCCCAGGCCCTTCTGCACGCCCACCCACGGGTGGGCCGGCCGTGGCGGCACACCCAGTGGCACACGCGAAACTTCTTCTGCACGCCCCACCCACGGGTGGGCCGGCCGTGGCTACACAGCCATTCTGCAAACGCAAACAGTTCTGCACGCCCACCCACGGGTGGGCCGGCCGTGGCGGCACACCCAGAGGCAACCGCAAACAGTTCTTGCACGCTCAACCCACGGGTGGGCCGGCCGTGGCGGCACACCCAGTGGCACACGCAAACAGTTCTGCACGCCCACCCACGGGTGGGCCAGCCGTGGCGGCACACCCAGAGGCAAACGCAGGCACTTCTGCACGCCCACCCACGGGTGGGCCGGCCGTCGCGGCACACCCAGAGACAACCGCAGGCCCTTCTGCACGCCCACCCACGGGTGGGCCGGCCGTAGCGGCACACCCAGTGGCACACGCAAACAGTTCTGCACGCCCACCCACGGGTGGGCCGGCCGTGGCGGCACACCCAGAGGCAAACGCAGGCACTTCTGCACGCCCACCCACGGGTGGGCCGGCAGTGGCGGCACACCCAGAGGCAATTGCAACCTTTCTGCACGCCTACCCACGGGTTGGCCGGCCGGGCGGCACATCCAGTGGCACACGCAAACAGTTCTTCACGCCCCACCCATCGGGTGGGCCGGCCGTGGCGGCACACACAGAGCCTCAACGCAGGCCTTTCTGCACGCCCACCCACGGTCGGGCCGGCAGTGGCGGCACACCCAGAGGCACACGCAAACAGTTCTGCACGCCCACCCACGGGTGGGCCGGCCGTAGCGGCACACCCAGTGGCACACGCAAACAGTTCTGCACGCCCACCCACGGGTGGGCCGGCCGTGGCGGCACACACAGAGCCCCACGCAGGCCCTTCTGCACGCCCACCCACGGGTGGGCCGGCCGTGGAGGCACACCCAGAAGCAACCGCAAACCCTTCTGCACGCCCACCCACGGGTGGGCCGGCCGTGGCGGCACATCCAGTGGCACACGCAATCAGTTCCTGCATCGCTCACCCACGGGTGGGCCGGCCGTGGCGGCACACCCAGAGGCGAACGCAGGCACTTCTGCTCGCCCACCCACGGGTGGGCCGGCCGTGGCGGCACACCCAGAGGCAAACGCAGGCACTTCTGCACGCCCACCCACGGGTGGGCCGGCCGTGGCGGCACATCCAGTGGCACACGCAAACAGTTCTGCACGCCCACCCACGGGTGGGCCGGCCGTGGCGGCACACACAGAGCCCCACGCAGGCCCTTCTGCACGCCCTACCACGGGTGGGCCGGCAGTGGCGGCACACCCAGAGGCACACGCAAACAGTTCTGCACGCCCACCCACGGGTGGGCCGGCCGTGGGCGGCACACTCCAGAGGCACACGCCAACAGTTCTGCACGCCCACCCACGGGTGGGCCGGCCGTGGCCGGCACACCAAGAGGCAAATGCAGGCACTTCTGCACGCCCACCCACGGGTGGGCCGGCCGTGGCGGCACACCCAGTGGCACACGCAAACAGTTCTGCACGCCCACCCACGGGTGGCCGCCCGTGGCGGAACATCCAGTGGCACACGCAAACAGTTCTGCACGCCCACCCCACGGGTGGGCCGGCCGTGGCGGCACACCTAGAGGCAACTGCAGGCCCTTCTGCACGCCCACACACGGGTGGGCCGGCCGTGGCGGCACACCCAGTGGATCACGCAAACAGTTCTGCACGGCCGCCCACGGGTGGGCCGTCCGGGCGGCACATCCAGTGGCACACGCAAACAGTTCTGCACGCCACCCACGGGTGGGCCGGCCGTGGCGGGCACACTCAAGTGGCACACGCAAACAGTTCTGCACGCCCACCCACGGGTGGGAACCGGCCGTGGCGGCACACCCAGAGGCAACACGGAGGCCCTTCTGCACGCCCACCCACGGGTGGGCCGGCCGTGGCGGCACACCCAGATGCAACCTCAAACCCTTCTGCACGCCCACCCACGGGTGGGCCGGCCGTGGCGGCACACACAGTGGCACACGCAAACAGTTCTGCACGCCCACCCACGGGTGGGCCGGCCGTGGCGGCACACCCAGAGGCTACCGAAACCCTTCTGCACGCCCACCCACGGGTGGGCCGGCCGTGGCGGCACACCCAGTGGCACACGCAAACAGTTCTGCACGCCCACCCACGGGTGGGACGGCCGTGGGCGGCACACCCAGAGGCAACCGCAAACAGTTCTGCACGCCCACCCACGGGTGGGCCGGCCGTGGCGGCACACCCAGAGGCAACCGCAGGCCCTTCTGCACGCCCACCCACGGGTGGGCCGGCCGTGGCGGCACACACAGTGGCACACGCAAACACTTCTGCACGCCCACCCACGGGTGGGACGGGCCGTGGCGGCACACCCAGTGGCACACGCAAACACTTCTGCACGCCCACCCACGGGTGGGACGGGCGTGGCGGCACACCCAGAGGCTAACGCAGGCACTTCTGCATCGCCCACCCACGGGTGGGCCGGCCGTGGCGGCACACCCAGAGGCAACCCCAGGCCCTTCTGCACGCCCACCCACGGGTGGGCCGGCGTGCGGCACACCCAGTGGCACACGCAAACAGTTCTGCACGCCTACCCACGGGTGGGCCGGCCGTAGTGGCACACCCAGTGGCACACGCAAACAGTTCTGCACGCCCACCCACGGGTGGGCCGGCCGTGGCTGCACACCCAGTGGATCACGCAAACAGTTCTGCACGCCCACCCACGGGTGGGCCGGCCGTGGCTGCACACCCAGAGGCAAACGCAGGCACTTCTGCACGCTCACCCACGGGTGGGCCGGCCGTGGCGGCACACCCAGAGGCAACCCCAGGCCCTTCTGCACGCCCACCCACGGGTGGGCCGGCCCTGGCTGCACACCCAGTGGCACACGCAAGCTCTTCTGCACGCCCACCCACGGGTGGGCCGGCCGTGGCGGCACAACCAGAGGCACACGCAGGCCCTTCTGCACGCCCACCCACGGGTGGGCCGGCCGTGGCGGCACACCCTGAGGCACACGCAAACAGATCTGCACGCCCACCCACGGGTGGGCCGGCCGTGGCGGCACACCCAGAGGCACACGCAGGCCATTCTGCACGCCCACCCACGGGTGGGCCGGCCGTGGCGGCACACCCTGAGGCACACGCAAACAGTTCTGCACGCCCACCCACGGGTGGGCCGGCCGTGGCGGCACACCCAGAGGCAAATGCAGGCCCTTCTGCACGCCCACCCACGGGTGGGCCGGCCGTGGCGGCACAGCCATTCGCAAACGCAAACAGTTCTGCACGCCCACCCACGGGTGGGCCGGGCGCGCGGAACACACAGAGGCAACGCAGGCCCTTCTGCACGCCCACCCACGGGTGGGCCGGCCGTGGCGGCACACCCAGTGGCAATACGCAGATAGTTCTGCACGCCCACCCACGGGTGGGCCGGCCGTGGCGGCACACCCAGTGGCACACGCAAACAGTTCTGCACGCCCACCCACGGGTGGGCCGGGGGCCGCGGCCGGCACACCCAGTGGCACACGCAAACAGTTCTGCACGCCCACCCACGGGTGGGCCAGCCGTGGCGGCACACCGAGAGGCAAACGCAGGCACTTCTGCACGCCCACCCACGGGTGGGCCGGCCGTGGCGGCACACCCATAAACAACCCCAGGCCCTTCTGCACGCCCACCCACGGGTGGGCCGGCCGTGGCGGCACACCCAGTGGCACACGCAAACAGTTCTGCACGCCCTCCCACGGGTGGGCCGGCCGTGGCGGCACACCCAGAGGCAACCGCAAACAGTTCTGCACGCCCACACACGGGTGAACCGGCCGTGGCGGCACACCCAGAGGCACACGCAAACAGTTCTCCACGCCCACCCATGGGTGGGCCGGCCGTGGCGGCACACCCAGATGCAACCCCAGGCCTTTCTGCACGCCCACCCACGGGTGGGCCGGCCGTGGCGGCACACCCAGTGGCATCACGCAAACAGTTCTGCACGCCCACCCCACGGGTGGGCCGGCCGTGGCGGCACATCCAGTGGCACACGCAAACAGTTCTGCACGCCCACCCACGGGTGGGCCGGCCGTGGCGGCACACCTAGAGGCAACCGCAAACAGTTCTGCACGCCCACCCACGGGTGGGCCGGCCGTGGCGGCACACCCAGTGGCACTCGCAAACAGTTCTGCACGCCCAACCACGGGTGGGCCGGCCGTGGCGGCACACCCAGAGGCAACCGCAGGCCCTTCTGCACGCCCACCCACGGGTGGGCCGGCCGTGGCGGCACACCCAGAGGCAACCGCGAACAGTTCTGCACGCCCACCCACGGGTGGGCCGGCCGTGGCGGCACATCCAGTGGCACAGGCAACAGTTCTGCACGCCCACCCACGGGTGGGCCGGCCGTGGCGGCACAGCCATTCGCACACGCAAACAGTTCTGCACGCCCACCCACGGGTGGGCCGGCGGGCGGAACACACAGAGGCAACCGCAGGCCCTTCTGCACGCCCACCCACGGGTGGGCCGGCAGTGGCGGCACACCCAGAGGCACACGCAAACAGTTCTGCACGCCCACCCACGGGTGGGCCGGCCGTGGCGGCAAACCCAGAGGCAACCGCAAACCCTTCTGCACGCCCCACCCACGGGTGGGCCGGCCGTGGCGGCACACCCAGAGGCAAACGCAGGCCCTTCTGCACGCCCATTCACGGGTGGGCCGGCCGTGGCGGCACACCCAGAGGCACACGCAGGCCCTTCTGCACGCCCACCCACGGGTGGGCCGGCCGTGGCGGCACACCCATAAACAACCCCAGGCCCTTCTGCACGCCCACCCACGGGTGGGCCGGCCGTGGCGGCACACCCAGTGGCACACGCAGAACTTCTTTCTGCACGCCCCACCCACGGGTGGGCCGGCCGTGGCTGCACAGCCATTCGCAAACGCAAACAGTTCTGCACGCCCACCCACGGGTGGGCCGGCCGTGGCGGCACACCCAGAGGCAATCGCAAACAGTTCTGCACGCCCACCCACGGGTGGGCCGGCCGTGGCGGCACACCCATTGGCACACGCAAACAGTTCTGCACGCCCACTCCACGGGTGGGCCAGCCGTGGCGTGCACACCCATAAACAACCGTAGGCTCTTCTGCACGCCCCACCCACGGGTGGGCCGGCCGTAACGGCACACCCAGTGGCACACGCAAACAGTTCTGCACGCCCACCCACGGGTGGGCCAGCCGTGGCGGCACACCCAGAGGCAAACGCAGGCACTTCTGCACGCCCACCCACGGGTGGGCCGGCAGTGGCGGCACACCCAGAGGCAATTGCAAACCTTTCTGCACGCCTACCCACGGGTTGGCCGGCCGTGGCTGTGCACATCCAGTGGCACACGCAAACAGTTCTTCACGCCCACCCACGGGTGGGCCGGCCGTGGCGGCACACACAGAGCCCCACGCAGGCCTTTCTGCACGCCCACCCACGGGCGGGCCGGCAGTGGCGGCACACCCAGAGGCACACGCAAACAGTTCTGCACGCCCACCCACGGGTGGGCCGGCCGTAGCGGCACACCCAGTGGCACACGCAAACAGTTCTGCAGCCCACTCACGGGTGGGCCGGCCGTGGCGGCACACACAGAGCCCCACGCAGGCCTCTTCTGCACGCCCCACCCACGGGTGGGCCGGCCGTGGAGGCACACCCAGAAGCAACCGCAAACCCTTCTGCACGCCCACCCACGGGTGGGCCGGCCGTGGCGGCACATCCAGTGGCACACGCAACCAGTTCTGCACGCCCACCCACGGGTGGGCCGGTCGTGGCGGCACACCAAGAGGCGAACGCAGGCACTTCTGCTCGCCCACCCACGGGTGGGCCGGCCGTGGCGGCACACCCAGAGGCAAACGCAGGCACTTCTGCACGCCCACCCACGGGTGGGCCGGCCGTGGCGGCACATCCAGTGGCACACGCAAACAGTTCTGCACGCCCACCCACGGGTGGGCCGGCCGTGGCGGCACACACAGAGCCCCACGCAGGCCCTTCTGCACGCTCTACCACGTGGTGGGCCGGCAGTGGCGGCACACCCAGAGGCACACGCAAACAGTTCTGCACGCCCACCCACGGGTGGGCCGGCCGTGGCGGCACACCCAGAGGCACACGCCAACAATTCTGCACGCCCACCCCACGGGTGGGCCGGCCGTGGCGGCCCACCAAGAGGCAAATGCAGGCACTTCTGCACGCCCACCCACGGGTGGGCCGGCCGTGGCGGCACACCCAGTGGCACACGCAAACAGTTCTGCACGCCCACCCACGGGTGGGCGCCCGTGGCGGCACATCCAGTGGCACACGTAAACAGTTCTTGCACGCCGACCCACGGGTGGGCCGGCCGTGGCGGCACATCAAGTGGCACACGCAAACAGTTCTGCACGCCCACCCACGGGTGAACCGGCCGTGGCGGCACACCCAGAGGCAAACGCAGGCAGTTCTGCACGCCCCCACCCATGGGTGGGCCGGCCGTGGCGGCACACCCAGATGCAACCCAGGCCTTCTGCACGCCCACCCACGGGTGGGCCGGCCGTCGCGGCACACCAGTGGCACACGCAAACAGTTCTGCACGCCCACCCACGGGTGGGCCGGCCGTGGCGGCACACCCAGAGGCAACCGCAAACCCTTCTGCACGCCCACCCACGGGTGGGCCGGCCGTGGCGGGACACCCAGTGGCACACGCAAACAGTTCTGCACGCCCACCCACGGGTGGGACGGCCGTGGCGGCACACCCAGAGGCAACCGCAAACAGTTACCTGCACGCCCAACCCACGGGTGGGCCGGCCGTGCGGCACACCCAGAGGCACCGCAGGCCCTTCTGCACGCCCACCCACGGGTGGGCCGGCCGTGGCGGCACACCAGTGGCACACGCAAACAATTCTGCACGCCCACCCACGGGTGGGCCGGCCGTGGCGGCACACCCAGAGGCAACACGCAGGCACTTCTGCACGCCCACCCACGGGTGGGCCGGCCGTAGCGGCACAGCCAGTGGCACACCCAAACAGTTCTGCACGCCCACCCACGGCGTGGGCCGGCCGTGGCGGCACATCCAGTGGTACACGCAAACAGTTCTGCACGCCCACCCACGGGTGGGCCGGCCGTGGCGGCACACCCAGATGCAACCCGCAGGCCCTTCTGCACGCCCACCCACGGGTGGAGCCGGCCGTGGCGGCACACCCAGAGGCACACGCAAACAGTTCTGCACGCCCACCCACGGGTGGGCCGGCCGTGCGGACATCACCAGTGGCACACGCAAACAGTTCTGCCACGCCCACCCACGGGTGGGCCGGCCGTGGCGGCACACCCAGAGGCACACGCAGGCACGTTCTGCACGCCCACCCACGGGTGGGCCGGCCGTGGCGGCACACCCAGAGGCAACCGCAGAGCCCTTCTGCACGCCCACCCACGGGTGGGCCGGCCGTGGCGGCACAGCCATTGGCACACGCAAACAGTTCTGCACGCCCACCCACGGGTGCGCCGGCCGTAGCGGCACACCCAGAGGCACACGCAAACAGTTCTGCACGCCCACCCACGGGTGGGTCGGCCGGCGCGGCACACCCAGAGGCAACCGCAGGCCCTTCTGCACGCCCACCCACGGGTGGGCCGGCCGTGGCGGCACACCCAGTGGCACACGCAAACAGTTCTGCACGCCCACCCACGGGTGGGCCGGCCGTGGCGGCACACCCAGAGGCACACGCAAACAGTTCTGCACGCCCCACCCCACGGGTGGGCCGGCCGTGGCGGCACACCCAGAGGCAACCGCAAACCCTTCTGCACGCCCACCCACGGGTGGGCCGGCCGTCGCGGCACATCCAGTGGCACACGCAAACAGTTCTGCACGCCCACCCACGGGTGGGCTCCGGCCGTAGCGGCACACCCAGATGGCACACGCAAACAGTTCTGCACGCCCACCCACGGGTGGGCCGGCCGTGGCGGCACACCCAGAGGCAACCGCAGGCTTCTTTCTGCACGCCCACCCACGGGTGGGCCGGCCGTCGGCGGCACATCCAGTGGCACACGCAAACAGTTCTGCACGCCCACCCACGGGTGGGCCGGCCGTGGCTGCACACCCAGTGGATCACGCAAGAGTTCTGCACGCCCACCCACGGGTGGGCCGGCCGTGGCGGCACATCCAGTGTCACACGCAAACAGTTCTGCACGCCCACCCACGGGTGGGCCGGCCGTGGCGGCACACCCAGAGGCAACCGCAAACCTTTCTGCACCCCCACCCACGGGTGGGCCGGCCGTGGCGACACACACAGAGGCCCCACCGCAGGCCCTTCTGCACGCCCACCCACGGGTGGGCCGGCCGTGGCGGCACACCCAGAGGCCCACGCAAACCCTTCTGCACGCCAACCCACGGGTGGGCCGGCCGTGGCGGCACATCCAGTGGCACACGCAAACAGTTCTGCACGCCCACCCACGGGTGGGCCGGCCGTGGCGGCACACGCAGAGGCAAACGCAAACACGTTCTGCACGCCCACCCACGGGTGGGCCGGCCGTGGCGGCACACCCAGAGGCAACCGCTAGGCCTTTCTGCACGCCCACCCACGGGTGGGCCGGCCGTGGCGGCACACCCAGAGGCAACTGCAGGCCCTTCTGCACGCCCACCCACGGGTGGGCCGGCCGTGGCGGCACACCCAGTGGCACACGCAAACAGTTCTGCACGCCCACCCACGGGTGGGCCGGCCGTGGCGGCACACCCAGAGGCACACGCAAACAGTTCTGCACGCCCACCCACGGGTGGGCCGGCCGTGGCGGCACACCCAGAGGCACACGCAAACAGTTCTGCACGCCCACCCACGGGTGGGCCGGCCGTGGCGGCACACCCAGAGGCAACTGCAGACCCTTCTGCACGCCCACCCACGGGTGGGCCGGCCGTGGCGGCACACCCAGTGGCACACGCAAACAGTTCTGCACGCCCACCCACGGGTGGGCCGGCCGTCGCGGCACACCCAGTGGCACATGCAAACAGTTCTGCACGCCCACCCACGGGTGGGCCGGCCGTGGCGGAACACACAGAGGCAACCGCAGGCCCTTGCTGCACGCCTCACCCACGGGTGGGCCGGCCGTCGCGGCACAGCCAGTGGCACACGCAAACAGTTCTGCACGCCCACCCACGGGTGGAGCCGGCCGTGAGCGGCACACCCAGAGGCACACGCAAACAGTTCTGCCACGCCCACCCACGGGTGGGCCGGCCGTGGCGGCACACCCAGAGGCACACGCAAACAGTTCTGCACTCCCACCCACGGGTGGGCCGGCCGTGCGGCACACCCAGAGGCAACCGCCAAGCCCTTCTGCACGCCAACCACGTGGTGGGCCGGCCGTGGCGGCACACCCAGTGGAACACGCAAACAAGTTCTGCACGCCCACCCACGGGTGGGCCGGCCGTGGCGGCACACCCAGTGGCACACGCAAACAGTTCTGCACGCCCACCCACGGGTGGGCCGGCCGTGCGGCACACCCAGAGGCAACACGCAGACACTTCTGCACGCCCCACCCACTGGTGGGCCGGCCGTGGCGGCACACCCAGTGGCACACGCAAACAGTTCTGCACGCCCACCCACGGGTGGGCCGCGTAGTGCACACCCAGTGGCACACGCTAAACAGTTCTGCACGCCCCACCCACGGGTGGGCCGGCCGTGGCGGCACACCCAGTGGCAACCGCAAACACTTCTGCACGCCCCACCCACGGGTGGGCCGGCCGTAAGGGGCAACATCCAGTGGCACACGCAAACAGTTCTGCACGCCCACCCACGGGTGGGCCGGCCGTGGCGGCACACCCAGATGGCACACGCAAACAGTTCTGCACGCCCACCCACGGGTGGGCCGGCCGTGGCGGCACACCCAGAGGCAACCGCAAACACTTCTGCACGCCCCACCCACGGGTGGGCCGGCCGTGGCGGCACATCCAGTGGCACACGCAAACAGTTCTGCACGCCCACCCACGGGTGGGCCGGCCGTGGCTGCACACCCAGTGGCACACGCAAACAGTTCTGCACGCCCACCCCACGGGTGGGCCGGCCGTGGCGGCACACCCAGTGTCACACGCAAACAGTTCTGCACGCCCCACCCTCGTGTGGGCCGGCCGTGGCGGCACACGCAGTGGCAACCGCAAACCGTTCTGCACGCCCACCCACGGGTGGGCCGGCCGTGGCGGCACACCCAGAGGCACACGCAAACCCTTCTGCACGCCCCACCCACGGGTGGGCCGGCCGTGGCGGCACACCCAGAGGCACACGCAGGCTCTTCTGCACGCCCACCCACGGGTGGGCCGGCCGTGGCGGCACACCCAGTGGCACACGCAAACAGTTCTGCACGCCCACCCACGGGTGGGCCGGCCGTGGCGGCACACCCAGAGGCAAACGCAAGCAGTTCTGCACGCCCACCCACGGGTGGGCCGGCCGTGGCGGCACACCCAGAGGAAACCTCAGGCCGTTCTGCACGCCCACCCACGGGTGGGCCGGCCGTGGCGGCACACCCAGAGGCAACCGCAGGCCCTTCTGCACGCCCACCCACGGGTGGGCCGGCCGTGGCGGCACACCCAGTGGCACACGCAAACAGATCTGCACGCCCACCCACGGGTGGGCCGGCCGTGGCGGCACACCCAGTGGCACACGCAAACAGTTCTGCACGCCCACCCACGGGTGGGCCGGCCGTGGCGGCACACCCAGAGGCACACGCAAACAGTTCTGCACGCCCACCCACGGGTGGGCCGGCCGTGGCGGCACACCCAGAGGCAACCGCAGGCCCTTCTGCACGCCCACCCACGGGTGGGCCGGCCGTAGCGGCACACCCAGAGGCACACGCAAACAGTTCTGCACGCCCACCCACGGGTGGGCCGGCCGTGGCGGCACACCCAGAGGCACACGCAAACACTTCTGCACGCCCACCCACGGGTGGAGCCGGCCGTGGCGGCACACTCAGAGGCAACCGCAGGCCCTTCTGCACGCCCACCCACGGGTGGGCCGGCCGTGGCGGCACACCCAGTGGCACACGCAAACAGTTCTGCACGCCCACCCACGGGTGGGCCGGCCGTAGCGGCACACCCAGAGGCACACGCAAAGCAGTTCTGCACGCCCACCCACGGGTGGAGCCGGCCGTGGCGGCACACCCAGAGGCAACCGCAAACCGTTCTGCACGCCCACCCACGGGTGGGCCGGCCGTATGCGGCACATCCAGTGGCACACGCAAACAGTTCTGCACGCCCACCCACGGGTGGGCCGGCCGTGGCGGCACACCCAGAGGCACACGCAGGCCCTTCTGCACGCCCACCCACGGGTGGGCCGGGACGCGGCGGCACACCCAGAGGCAACACGCAAGCCCTTCTGCACGCCCACCCACGGGTGGGCCGGCCGTGGCGGCACACTCAGAGGCACACGCCAGGCACTTCTGCACGCCCACCCACGGGTGGGCCGGCCGTGGCGGCACACCCAGTGGCACACGTAAACGAGTTCTGCACGGCCCCCACCCACGGGTGGGCCGGCCGTGGCGGCACACCCAGAGGCATCCGCAAACCCTTCTGCACGCCCACCCACGGGTGGGCCGGCCGTAGCGGCACACCAGTGGCACACGCAAACAGTTCTGCACGCCCACCCACGGGTGGGCCGGTCTGTGCGGCACATCCAGTGGCACACGCAAACAGTTCTGCACGCCCACCCACGGGTGGGCCGACCGTCGTGGCACACCCAGAGGCTT
The DNA here is from genome assembly GCA_034336685.1 of Luscinia luscinia. Classification (NCBI taxonomy): domain Eukaryota; kingdom Metazoa; phylum Chordata; class Aves; order Passeriformes; family Muscicapidae; genus Luscinia; species Luscinia luscinia. Next base: position 64,107 of record JAKWBO010000142.1, read on the forward strand.
CACGCAGGCCCTTCTGCACGCCCACCCACGGGTGGGCGGGCCGTGCGGCACACCCAGAGGCACACGCAAACAGTTCTGCACGCCTACCCACGGGTGGGCCGGCCGTGGCTGTACACCCAGAGGCAACCGGCAGGCTATTCTGCACGCCCACCCACGGGTGGGCCGGCCGTGGCGGCACACACAGAGGCAACACGCAGGCACTTCTGCACGCCCACCCACTGGTGGAGCCGGCCGTGGCGGCACACCCAGAGGCAACCGCAAACTTTTCTGCACGCCCACCCACGGGTGGGCCGGCCGTGGCTGCACACTCAGTGGCACACGCATAAGCAGTTCTGCACGCCCAGCCACGGGTGGAGCCGGCCGTGGCGGCACACCCAGTGGCATCACGCAAACAGTTCTGCACGCCCCACCCACGGGTGGGCCGGCCGTGGCGGCACATCCAGTGGCACACGCAAACAGTTCTGCACGCCCACCCACGGGTGGGCCGGCCGTGGCGGCACACCCAGTGGCAACACGCAAGCACTTCTGCACGCCCACCCACGGGTGGGCCGGCCGTGGCGGCACACCCAGTGGCACATGCTAAACAGTTCTGCACGCCCACCCACGGGTGGGCCGGCCGTCGGCGGCACACCCAGAGGCAACGCGCAAGCCACTTCTGCACGCCCACCCACGGGTGGGCCGGCTGTGGCGGCACACCCAGTGGATCACGCATACAGTTCTGCACGCCCACCCACGGGTGGGCCGGCCGTGGCGGCACATCCAGTGGCACACGCAAACAGTTCTGCACGCCCACCCACGGGTGGGCCGGCCGTGGCGTGCACACCAAGTGGCACACGCAAACAGTTCTGCACGCCCAGCCCACGGAGTGGGCCGGCCGTGGCGGCACACCCAGAGGCAACCGCAGGCCCTTCTGCACGCCCACCCACGGGTCGGGCCGGCCGTGGCGGCACACCCAGAGGCACACGCAGACCCTTCTGCACGCCCACCCACGGGTGGGCCGGCCGTGGCGGCACACCCAGAGGCAACACGCAAACACTTCTGCACGCCCACCCACGGGTGGGCCGGCCGTGGCGGCACACCCAGAGGCAAACGCAGGCACTTCTGCACGCCCACCCACGGGTGGGCCGGCCGTGCGGCACAGCCAGTGGCACACGCAAACAGTTCTGCACGCCCACCCACGGGTGGGCCGGCCGTGGCGGCACACCCAGAGGCAACTGCCAGGCCCTTCTGCACGCCCCACCCCACGGGTGGAGCCGGCCGTGGCGGCACACCCAGTGGCACACGCAGAACACTTCTGCACGCCCCACCCACGGGTGGGCCGGCCGTGGCGGCACACCCAGAGGCACACGCAAACAGTTCTGCACGCCCACCCACGGGTGGGCCGGCCGTGGCGGCACACCCATTGGCACACGCAAACAGTTCTGCACGCCCACCCACGGGGTGAGCCGGCCGTGGCGGCACACCCAGAGGCACCCGCAAACCCTTCTGCACGCCCACCCACGGGTGGGCCGGCCGTGGCGGCACACCCAGAGGCAACACGCAGGCCCTTCTGCACGCCCACCCACGGGTGGGCCGGCCGTCGCGGCACACCCAGAGGCACACGCAAACAGTTCTGCACGCCCACCCACGGGTGGGCCGGCCGTGGCGGCACACCCAGTGGCACACGCAAACAGTTCTGCACGCCCACCCACGGGTGGGCCGGCCGTGCGGCACACCCAGAGGCAACCGCAGGCCTTTCTGCACGCCCACCCACGGGTGGGCCGGCCGTGGCGGCACACCCAGAGGCAACCGCAAACCCTTCTGCACGCCCACCCACGGGTGGGCCGGCCGTGGCGGCACACCCAGTGGCACACGCAAACAGTTCTGCACGCCCACCCACGGGTGGGCCGGCCGTGGCGGCACACCCAGAGGCAACTGCAGGCCCTTCTGCACGCCCCACCCACGGGTGGGCCGGCCGTGGCGGCACACCCAGAGGCAACCGCAGACCCTTCTGCACGCCCCACCCACGGGTGGGCCGGCCGTGCGGCACACCCAGTGGCACACGCAAACAGTTCTGCACGCCCACCCACGGGTGGGCCGGCCGTAGCGGCACACCCAGTGGCACACGCAAACAGTTCTGCACGCCCACCCACGGGTGGGGCCGGCCGTGCGGCACACCCAGAGGCAACCGCAAGCCCTTCTGCACGCCCACCCACGGGTGGGCCGGCCGTGGCGGCACACCCAGTGGCACACGCAAACAGTTCTGCACGCCCACCCACGGGTGGGCCGGCCGTGCGGCACACCCAGTGGCACACGCAAACAGTTCTGCACGCCCACCCACGGGTGGGCCGGCCGTGGCGGCACACCCAGAGGCAACGCACAGGCCCTTCTGCACGCCCACCCACGGGTGGGCCGGCCGTGCGGCACACCCAGAGGCAACACGCAAACCGTTCTGCACGCCCCACCCACGGGTGGGCCGGCCGTGGCGGCACACCCAGAGGCACACGCAAACAGTTCTGCACGCCCACCCACGGGTGGGCCGGCCGTGGCTGCACACCCAGTGGCACACGCAAACAGTTCTGCACGCCCACCCACGGGTGGGCCGGCCGTGGCGGCACACCCAGAGGCACACCGCAAACCGTTCTGCACGCCCACCCACGGGTGGGCCGGCCGTGGCGGCACACCCAGTGGCACACGCAAACAGTTCTGCACGCCCACCCACGGGTGGGCCGGCCGTGGCGGCACACCCAGAGGCAACCGCAAGACAGTTCTGCACGCCCACCCACGGGTGGGCCGGCCGTGGCGGCACACCCAGTGGCACACGCAAACACTTCTGCACGCCCACCCACGGGTGGGCCGGCCGTGGCGGCACACCCAGAGGCAACCGCAAACCCTTCTGCCACGCCCACCCACGGGTGGGCCGGCCGTGGCGGCACACCCAGTGGCACACGCAAACAGTTCTGCACGCCCACCCACGGGTGGGCCGGTCTGTGGCGGCACACCCAGTGGCACACGCAAACAGTTCTGCACGCCCACCCACGGGTGGGCCGGCCGTGCGGCACACCCAGTGGCACACGCAAACAGTTCTGCACGCCCACCCACGGGTGGGCCGGCCGTGGCGGCACACCCAGAGGCACACGCAAGCCCTTCTGCACGCCCACCCACGGGTGGGCCGGCCGTGGCGGCACACCCAGAGGCACACGCAAACAGTTCTGCACGCCCACCCACGGGTGGGCGGCCGTGGCGGCACACCCAGAGGCACACGCAAACAGTTCTGCACGCCCACCCACGGGTGGGCCGGCCGTGGCGGCACACCCAGAGGCAACTGCAGGCCCTTCTGCACGCCCACCCGCGGGTGGGCCGGCCGTGGCGGCACACCCAGAGGCAACTCGCAAACAGTTCTGCACGCCCACCCACGGGTGGGCCGGCCGTGGCGGCACACCCAGTGGCACACGCAAACAGTTCTGCACGCCCACCCACGGGTGGGCCGGCCGTGGCGGCACACCCAGTGGCACACGCTTAAAGAGTTCTGCACGCCAGCCACGGGTGAGCCGGCCGTGGCGGCACACCCAGTGGCACACGCAAACAGTTCTGCACGCCCACCCACGGGTGGGCCGGCCGTGCGGCACATCCCCTAGTGGCACACGCAAACAGTTCTGCACGCCCACCCACGGGTGGGCCGGCCGTGCGGCACACCCAGAGGCAACTGCAAACCTTTCTGCACGCCCACCCACGGGTGGGCCGGCCGTGGCGGCACACCCAGAGGCACACGCAAGCCGTTCTGCACGCCCCACCCACGGGTGGGCCGGCCGTGCGGCACACCCAGAGGCACACGCAAACAGTTCTGCACGCCCACCCACGGGTGGGCCGGCCGTGGCGGCACACCCAGAGGCACACGCAAACAGTTCTGCACGCCCACCCACGGGTGGGGCCGGCCGTGGCGGCACACCCAGAGGCAACCGCAAACCCTTCTGCACGCCCACCCACGGGTGGGCCGGCCGTGGCGGCACACCCAGAGGCAACCGCAAACCCTTCTGCACGCCCACCCACGGGTGGGCCGGCCGTGGCGGCACACCCAGAGGCACACGCAGAACCGTTCTGCACGCCCACCCACGGGTGGGCCGGCCGTGGCGGCACACCCAGAGGCACACGCAAACAGTTCTGCACGCCCACCCACGGGTGGGCCGGCCGTGGCGGCACACCCAGTGGCACACGCAAACAGTTCTGCACGCCCACCCACGGGTGGGCCGGCCGTGGCGGCACACCCAGTGGCACACGCAAACCGTTCTGCACGCCCACCCACGGGTGGGCCGGCCGTGGCGGCACACCCAGAGGCAACCGCAAACAGTTCTGCACGCCCACCCACGGGTGGGCCGGCCGTGGCGGCACACCCAGTGGCACACGCAAACAGTTCTGCACGCCCACCCACGGGTGGAGCCGGCCGTGGCGGCACACCCAGAGGCAACCGCGAAACCCTTCTGCACGCCCACCCACGGGTGGGCCGGCCGTGGCGGCACACCCAGAGGCAACACGCAGACCCTTCTGCACGCCCACCCACGGGTGGGCCGGCCGTCGTGGCACACCCAGAGGCACACGCAAACAGTTCTGCACGCCCACCCACGGGTGGGCCGGCCGTGGCGGCACACCCAGAGGCAACGCACAGACAGTTCTGCACGCCCACCCACGGGTGGGCCGGCCGTGGCTGCACACCCAGTGGCACACGCAGAACGCTTCTGCACGCCCACCCACGGGTGGGCCGGCCGTGCGGCACACCCAGAGGCAACACGCAAACCCTTCTGCACGCCCCACCCACGGGTGGAGCCGGCCGTGGCGGCACACCCAGTGGCACACGCAAACAGTTCTGCACGCCCACCCACGGGTGGGCCGGCCGTGGCGGCACACCCAGTGGCACACGCAAACAGTTCTGCACGCCCACCCACGGGTGGGCCGGCCGTAGCGGCACACACAGAGCATCACGCAGACCCTTCTGCACGCCCACCCACGGGTGGGCCGGCCGTGGCGGCACACCCAGAGGCACACGCAAACAGTTCTGCACGCCCACCCACGGGTGGGCCGGCCGTGGCTGTACACCCAGAGGCAACCGCACGGCTATTCTGCACGCCCACCCACGGGTGGGCCGGCCGTAGCGGCACACCAGACGCTCACGCAGGCCCTTCTGCACGCCCACCCACGGGTGGGCCGGCCGTGGCGGCACACCCAGTGGCACACGCAAACACTTCTGCACGCCCACCCACGGGTGGGCCGGCCGTGGCGGCACACCCAGTGGGCACTACGCAAACAGTTCTGCACGCCCACCCACGGGTGGGCCGGCCGTGCGGCACACCCAGAGGCAACACGCAGACCGTTCTGCACGCCCACCCACGGGTGGGCCGGCTGTGGCGGCACACCCAGTGGCAGACGCATACAGTTCTGCACGCCCACCCACGGGTGGGCCGGCCGTGGCGGCACACCCAGTGGCACACGCAAACAGTTCTGCACGCCCACCCACGGGTGGGCCGGCCGTGCGGCACACCCATTGGCAACCGCAGGCCCTTCTGCACGCCCACCCACGGGTGGGCCGGCCGTGGTGGCACACCCAGAGGCACACGCAAGCCCTTCTGCACGCCCACCCACGGGTGGGCCGGCCGTGGCGGCACACCCAGAGGCAACCGCAAACCCTTCTGCACGCCCACCCACGGGTGAGCCGGCCGTGGCGGCACACCCAGTGGCACACGCAAACAGTTCTGCACGCCCACCCACGGGTGGGCCGGCCGTGGCGGCACACCCAGAGGCAACACGCAGGCACTTCTGCACGCCCACCCACGGGTGGGCCGGCCGTCGCGGCACACCCAGAGGCACACGCAAACAGTTCTGCACGCCCACCCACGGGTGGGCCGGCCGTGGCGGCACACCCAGTGGCAACACGCAGACAGTTCTGCACGCCCACCCACGGGTGGGCCGGCCGTGGCGGCACACCCAGAGGCATCACGCAGGCACTTCTGCACGCCCACCCACGGGTGGGCCGGCCGTGGCGGCACACCCAGTGGCACACGCAAACACTTCTGCACGCCCACCCACGGGTGGGCCGGCCGTGGCGGCACACCCAGTGGCACACGCAAACAGTTCTGCACGCCCACCCACGGGTGGGCCGGCCGTGGCGGCACACCCAGAGGCAACCGCAGACCCTTCTGCACGCCCACCCACGGGTGGGCCGGCTGTCGGCGGCACACCCAGTGGCATCACGCATAACAGTTCTGCACGCCCACCCACGGGTGGGCCGGCCGTGTGGCACACCCAGTGGCACACGCAAACAGTTCTGCACGCCCACCCACGGGTGGGCCGGCTGTAGCGGCACACCCAGTGGCATCACGCAAACAGTTCTGCACGCCCACCCACGGGTGGGCCGGCCGTGGCGGCACATCCAGTGGCACACGCAAACAGTTCTGCACGCCCACCCACGGGTGGGCCGGCCGTGCGGCACACCCAGTGGCACACGCCAGGCCGTTCTGCACGCCCACCCACGAATGGGCCGGCCGTGGTGGCACACCCAGAGGCACACGCAGGCACTTCTGCACGCCCACCCACGGGTGGGCCGGCCGTGGCGGCACACCCAGAGGCAACCGCAAACCCTTCTGCACGCCCACCCACGGGTGGGCCGGCCGTGGCGGCACACCCAGTGGCACACGCAAACAGTTCTGCACGCCCACCCACGGGTGGGCCGGCCGTAGCGGCACACCCAGAGGCAAACGCAGGCACTTCTGCACGCCCACCCACGGGTGGAGCCGGCCGTCGCGGCACACCCAGAGGCACACGCAAACAGTTCTGCACGCCCACCCACGGGTGGGCCGGCCGTGGCGGCACACCCAGAGGCAACTGCCAGACCCTTCTGCACGCCCACCCACGGGTGAGCCGGCCGTGGCGGCACACCCGGAGGCAACTGCCGGCCCTTCTGCACGCCCACCCACGGGTGGGCCGACCGTGGCGGCACACCCAGAGGCACACGCAGGACCTTCTGCACGCCTACCCACGGGTGGGCCGGCCGTGGCGGCACACCCAGAGGCACACGCAAACAGTTCTGCACGCCCACCCACGGGTGGGCCGGCCGTGGCGACACACCATTGGCACACGCAAACAGTTCTGCACGCACACCCACGAGTGAACCCGGCCGTGGCGGCACACCCAGAGGCAACCGCAGGCCCTTCTGCACGCCCACCCACGGGTGGGCCGGCCGTGGCGGCACACCCAGAGGCAAACGCAGGCCCTTCTGCGCCCACCCACGGGTGGGCCGGCCGTGGCGGCACACCCAGTGGCACACGCAAACAGTTCTGCACGCCCACCCACGGGTGGGCCGGCCGTGGCGGCACACCCAGTGGCACACGCAAACAGTTCTGCACGCCCACCCACGGGTGGGCCGGCCGTGTGACGACACCCAGAGGCAACACGCAGGCCCTTCTGCACGCCCACCCACGGGTGGGCCGGCCGTGGCGGCACACCCAGAGGCAACCGCAGGCCCTTCTGCACGCCCACTCACGGGTGGGCCGGCCGTGGCGGCACACCCAGAGGCAACCGCCAAACCCTTCTGCACGCCCACCCACGGGTGGGCCGGCCGTGCGGCACACCCAGTGGCACACGCGAAACAGTTCTGCACGCCCACCCACGGGTGGGCCGGCCGTGGCGGCACACCCAGTGGCACACGCAAACAGTTCTGCACGCCCACCCACGGGTGGGCCGGCCGTGCGGCACACCCAGAGGCAACCGCAGGCCCTTCTGCACGCCCACCCACGGGTGGGCCGGCCGTGGCGGCACACCCAGTGGCACACGTAAACAGTTCTGCACGCCCACCCACGGGTGGGCCGGCTGTGGCGGCACGCCCAGTGGCACACGCAAACAGTTCTGCACGCCCACCCACGGGTGGGCCGGCCGTGCGGCACATCCAGTGGCACACGCAAACAGTTCTGCACGCCCACCCACGGGTGGGCCGGCCGTCGCGACACACCAGAGGCACACGCATGCCCTTCTGCACGCCCACCCACGGGTGGGCCGGCCGTCGCGGCACACCAGTGGCACACGCAAACAGTTCTGCACGCCCACCCACGGGTGGGCCGGCCGTGCGGCACACCAGAGGCACACGCAAGCCCTTCTGCACGCCCACCCACGGGTGGGCCGGCCGTGGCGGCACACCCAGAGGCAACACGCAAGCCCTTCTGCACGCCCACCCACGGGTGGGCCGGCCGTGGCGGCACGCCAGTGGCACACGCAAACAGTTCTGCACGCCCACCCACGGGTGGGCCGGCCGTGGCGGCACACCCAGAGGCAACCGCAAACACTTCTGCACGCCCACCCACGGGTGGGCCGGCCGTGGCGGCACACCCAGAGGCACACGCAAACAGTTCTGCACGCCCACCCACGGGTGGGCCGGCCGTGCGGCACACCCAGTGGCACACGCAAACAGTTCTGCACGCCCACCCACGGGTGGGCCGGCCGTGTGGCACACCCAGTGGCACACGCAAACAGTTCTGCACGCCCACCCACGGGTGGGCCGGCCGTCGCGGCACACCCAGAGGCAACCGCAAGCCCTTCTGCACGCCCACCCACGGGTGGGCCGGCCGTGGCGGCACACCCAGTGGCACACGCAAACACTTCTGCACGCCCACCCACGGGTGGGCCGGCCGTCGCGGCACACCCAGTGGCACACGCAGGCACTTCTGCACGCCCACCCACGGGTGGGCCGGCCGTAGCGGCACACCCAGAGGCACACGCAAACACTTCTGCACGCCCACCCACGGGTGGGCCGGCCGTGCGGCACACCCAGAGGCAACCGCAAACACTTCTGCACGCCCACCCGCGGGTGGGCCGGCCGTGGCGGCACACCCAGTGGCACACGCAAACAGTTCTGCACGCCCACCCACGGGTGGGCCGGCCGTGGCGGCACACCCAGTGGCAACTGCCAAACCCTTCTGCACGCCCACCCACGGGTGAGCCGGCCGTGGCGGCACACCCAGAGGCAACTGCAAACCCTTCTGCACGCCCACCCACGGGTGGGCCGGCCGTAGCGGCACACCCAGTGGCACACGCAAGACCGTTCTGCACGCCCACCCACGGGTGGGCCGGCCGTGTCGGCACACCCAGAGGCACACGCAAACAGTTCTGCACGCCCACCCACGGGTGGGCCGGCCGTGGCGGCACACCCAGTGGCACACGCAAACAGTTCTGCACGCCCACCCACGGGTGAGCCGGCCGTGGCGGCACACCCAGAGGCAACACGCAGGCCCTTCTGCACGCCCACCCACGGGTGGGCCGGCCGTGTGACACACCCAGAGGCAACGCGCAAGGCCCTTCTGCACGCCCACCCACGGGTGGGCCGGCCGTGGCGGCACACCAGAGGCACACGCAAACAGTTCTGCACGCCCACCCACGGGTGGGCCGGCCGTGGCGACACACCCAGAGGCACACGCAAGCCGTTCTGCACGCCCACCCACGGGTGGGCCGGCCGTCGCGGCACACCCAGAGGCACACGCAGAACAGTTCTGCACGCCCACCCACGGGTGGGCCGGCCGTGGCGGCACACCCAGAGGCAACCGCAGGCCCTTCTGCACGCCCACCCACGGGTGGGCCGGCCGTGGCGGCACACCAGAGGCACACGCCAAACCCTTCTGCACGCCCACCCACGGGTGGGCCGGCCGTAGCTGCACACCCAGTGGCACATGCAAACAGTTCTGCACGCCCACCCACGGGTGGGCCGGTCGTCGTGGCACATCCAGTGGCACACGCAAAGCAGTTCTGCACGCCCACCCACGGGTGGGCCGGCCGTGGCGGCACACCAGAGGCAACCGCAAACCCTTCTGCACGCCCACCCACGGGTGGGCCGGCCGTCGCGGCACACCCAGTGGCACACGCAAACAGTTCTGCACGCCCACCCACGGGTGGGCCGGCCGTGGCGGCACACCCAGTGGCACACGCAAACAGTTCTGCACGCCCACCCACAGGTGGGCCGGCCGTGGCAGCACACCCAGAGGCAACCCAGGCCTTTCTGCACGCCCACCCACGGATGGGCCGGCCGTGGCGGCACACCCAGTGGCACACGCAAACAGTTCTGCACGCCCACCCACGGGTGGGCCGGCCGTGGCGGCACACCCAGAGGCAACACGCAAACACTTCTGCACGCCCACCCACGGGTGGAGCCGGCCGTGGCGGCACACCCAGAGGCAACCGCAAACAGTTCTGCACGCCCACCCACGGGTGGGCCGGCCGTGGCGGCACACCCAGTGGCACACGCAAACAGTTCTGCACGCCCACCCACGGGTGGGCCGGCCGTCGCGGCACACCCAGAGGCAACCGCAGGCCCTTCTGCACGCCCACCCACGGGTGGAGCCGGCCGTGGCGGCACACCCAGAGGCAACCGCAAACAGTTCTGCACGCCCACCCACGGGTGGGCCGGCCGTGGCGGCACACCCAGTGGCACACGCATACAGTTCTGCACGCCCACCCACGGGTGGGCCGGCCGTGGCGGCACATCCAGTGGCACACGCAAACAGTTCTGCACGCCCACCCACGGGTGGGCCGGCCGTCGCGGCACACCCAGAGGCACACGCCAGGCCCTTCTGCACGCCCACCCACGGGTGGGCCGGCCGTGGCGGCACACCCAGGGCACACGCAAACAGTTCTGCACGCCCACCCACGGGTGGGCCGGCCGTGGCGGCACACCCAGAGGCACACGCAGGCCCTTCTGCACGCCCACCCACGGGTGGGCCGGCCGTGGCGGCACACCCAGAGGCAACCGCAAACAGTTCTGCACGCCCACCCACGGGTGGGCCGGCCGTGGCGGCACACCCAGTGGCACACGCAAACAGTTCTGCACGCCCACCCACGGGTGGAGCCGGCCGTGGCGGCACACCCAGAGGCAACCGCAGGCCCTTCTGCACGCCCACCCACGGGTGGGCCGGCCGTGGCGGCACACCCAGAGGCAACCGCAAACCCTTCTGCACGCCCACCCACGGGTGGGCCGGCCGTCGCGGCACACCCAGTGGCACACATAAACCGTTCTGCACGCCCACCCACGGGTGGGCCGGCCGTGTGACACACCCAGAAGCAACCGCAGGCCCTTCTGCACGCCCACCCACGGGTGGGCCAGCCGTGGCTGCACACCCAGAGGCAACCGCAAGCCCTTCTGCACGCCCACCCACGGGTGGGCCGGCCGTGCGGCACACCCAGAGGCAACCGCAAACAGTTCTGCACGCCCACCCACGGGTGGGCCGGCCGTGTGGCACACCCAGAGGCACACGCAGAGCCCTTCTGCACGCCCACCCACGGGTGGGCCGGCCGTGGCGGCACACCCAGTGGCACACGCTAGGCCCTTCTGCACGCCCACCCACGGGTGGGCCGGCCGTGGTGGCACACCCAGAAGCAACCGCAGGCCCTTCTGCACGCCCACCCACGGGTGGAGCCGGCCGTGCGGCACACCCAGAGCGCAACCACAAACCCTTCTGCACGCCCACCCACGGGTGGGCCGGCCGTGGCGGCACACCCAGAGGCAACCGCAAACCCTTCTGCACAGCCACCCACGGGTGGGCCGGCCGTGGCGGCACACCCAGAGGCACACGCAAACAGTTCTGCACGCCCACCCACGGGTGGGCCGGCCGTGGCGGCACACCCAGAGGCAACCGCAGGCCCTTCTGCACGCCCACCCACGGGTGGGCCGGCCGTGGCGGCACACCCAGAGGCAACCGCAGGCCCTTCTGCACGCCCACCCACGGGTGGGCCGGCCGTCAGCGGCACACCCAGAGGCAACACGCAAGCCCTTCTGCACGCCCACCCACGGGTGGAGCCGGCCGTGCGGCACACCCAGAGGCACACGCAAACAGTTCTGCACGCCCACCCACGGGTGAGCCGGCCGTGGCGGCACACCCAGAGGCAACACGCAAGCCGTTCTGCACGCCCACCCACGGGTGGGCCGGCCGTCGTGGCACACCCAGAGGCAACACGCAAACCCTTCTGCACGCCCACCCACGGGTGGGCCGGCCGTGGCGGCACACCCAGAGGCAACACGCAAACCGTTCTGCACGCCCACCCACGGGTGGGCCGGCCGTCGCGGCACACCCAGAGGCACCACGCAAACAGTTCTGCACGCCCACCCACGGGTGGGCCGGCCGTCGCGGCACACCCAGAGGCAACCGCAGAGCCCTTCTGCACGCCCACCCACGGGTGGAGCCGGCCGTGGCGGCACACCCAGAGGCACCACGCAAACCGTTCTGCACGCCCACCCACGGGTGGAGCCGGCCGTGGCGGCACACCCAGTGGCACACGCAAACAGTTCTGCACGCCCACCCACGGGTGGGCCGGCCGTGGCGGCACATCCAGTGGCACACGCAAACAGTTCTGCACGCCCACCCACGGGTGGAGCCGGCCGTGCGGCACACCCAGAGGCAACCGCAGGCCCTTCTGCACGCCCACCCACGGGTGGGCCGGCCGTCGTGACACACCCAGAGGCACACGCAAACCGTTCTGCACGCCCACCCACGGGTGGGCCGGCCGTCGTGACACACTCAGAGGCACACGCAAAGCAGTTCTGCACGCCCACCCACGGGTGGGCCGGCCGTGGCGGCACACCAGAGGCAACCGCAGGCCCTTCTGCACGCCCACCCACGGGTGGAGCCGGCCGTGGCGGCACACCCAGAGGCAACCGCAAACAGTTCTGCACGCCCACCCACGGGTGGGCCGGCCCGTCGCGGCACATCCAGTGGCACACGCAAACAGTTCTGCACGCCCACCCACGGGTGGGCCGGCCGTCGCGGCACACCCAGAGGCAACCGCAGGCCCTTCTGCACGCCCACCCACGGGTGGGCCGGCCGTCGCGGCACACCCAGAGGCAACACGCAGGCCCTTCTGCACGCCCACCCACGGGTGGGCCGGCCGTGGCGGCACACCCAGAGGCAACACCAGGCCCTTCTGCACGCCCACCCACGGGTGGGCCGGCCGTCGTGGCACACCCAGAGGCACACGCAAACAGTTCTGCACGCCCACCCACGGGTGGGCCGGCCGTCAGCGGCACATCCAGTGGCACACGCAAACAGTTCTGCACGCCCACCCACGGGTGGGCCGGCCGTGCGGCACACTCAGTGGCACACGCAAAGCAGTTCTGCACGCCACCCACGGGTGAGCCGGCTGTGGCGGCACACCCAGTGGATCACGCATACAGTTCTGCACGCCCACCCACGGGTGGGCCGGCCGTCGCGGCACATCCAGTGGCACACGCAAACAGTTCTGCACGCCCACCCACGGGTGGGCCGGCCGTGGCGGCACACCCAGAGGCACACGCAAACACTTCTGCACGCCCACCCACGGGTGGGCCGGCCGTCGTGACACACCCAGAGGCACCGCATAAACAGTTCTGCACGCCCACCCACGGGTGGGCCGGCCGTGGCGGCACACCCAGAGGCAACTGCAGGCCCTTCTGCACGCCCACCCACGGGTGGGCCGGCCGTGGTGGCACGCAGAGCAATTGCAGGCCCTTCTGCGCCCTACGGTGGGCCGGCGAGCGGCACACAGTGGCACTGCAAACAATTCTGCGTCCACCCACGGGTGGGCCGGCCGTGGCGACACCCAGTGGCACACGCAAACAGTTCTGCACGCCACCCACGGGTGGGCCGGCCGTGGCGGCACACCCAGAGCTTCACCCAGGCCGTTCTGCACGCCCACCCACGGGTGGGCGGGCCGTCGGCGGCACACCCAGAGGCACACGCAAACAGTTCTGCACGCCCACCCACGGGTGGGCCGGCCGTGGCTGCACACCCAGAGGCAACCGCAGGCTATTCTGCACGCCCACCCACGGGTGGGCCGGCCGTGGCGGCACACCCAGTGGCACACGCAAACAGTTCTGCACGCCCACCCACGGGTGAGCCGGCCGTGGCGGCACACCCAGAGGCAACCGCAGAGCCTTCTGCACGCCCACCCACGGGTGGGCCGGCCGTGGCGGCACACCCAGTGGCACCGCATAACAATTCTGCACGCCCACCCACGGGTGGGCCGGCCGTGGCGGCACACCCAGTGGCACACGCAAACAGTTCTGCACGCCCACCACGGGTGGGCCGGCCGTGGCGGCACACCCAGAGCTACACGCAAGCCGTTCTGCACGCCCACCCACGGGTGGGCGGCCGTGGCGGCACACCCAGAGGCACACGCAAACAGTTCTGCACGCCTACCCACGGGTGGGCCGGCCGTGGCTGTACACCCAGAGGCAACCGTCGAGCTATTCTGCACGCCCACCCACGGGTGGAGCCGGCCGTGGCGGCACACCCAGTGGCACACGCAAACAGTTCTGCACGCCCACCCACGGGTGGGCCGGCCGTGGCGGCACACCCAGAGGCAACCGCAGGCACTTCTGCACGCCCACCCACGGGTGGGCCGGCCGTGTGGCACACCCAGAGGCAACCGCAGACCCTTCTGCACGCCCACCCACGGGTGGAGCCGGCCGTGGCGACACACCCAGAGGCAACCGCAAACTTTTCTGCACGCCCACCACGGGTGGGCCGGCCGTGGCGGCACACTCAGTGGCACACGCAAACAGTTCTGCACGCCCAGCCACGGGTGAGCCGGCTGTGGCGGCACACCCAGTGGCATCACGCAAACAGTTCTGCACGCCCACCCACGGGTGGGCCGGCCGTGGCGGCACATCCAGTGGCACCACGCAAACAGTTCTGCACGCCCACCCACGGGTGGGCCGGCCGTGGCGGCACACCCAGTGGCACACGCAAACAGTTCTGCACGCCCACCCACGGGTGGGCCGGCCGTGGCGGCACACCCAGAGGCAACACCAAGCCCTTCTGCACGCCCACCCACGGGTGGGCCGGCCGTGGCGGCACACCCAGTGGCACACGCAAACAGTTCTGCACGCCCACCCACGGGTGGAGCCGGCCGTGCGGCACACCCAGAGGCACACGCAGACACTTCTGCACGCCCACCCACGGGTGGGCCGGCCGTGGCGGCACACCCAGAGGCAACACGCAAGCCCTTCTGCACGCCCACCCACGGGTGGGCCGGCCGTGGCGGCACACCCAGAGGCACACGCAAACAGTTCTGCACGCCCACCCACGGGTGGGCCGGCCGTGCGGCACACCCAGAGGCACACGCAGGCACTTCTGCACGCCCACCCACGGGTGGGCCGGCCGTGGCGGCACACCCAGAGGCACACGCAAACAGTTCTGCACGCCCACCCACGGGTGGGCCGGCCGTGGCGGCACACCCAGTGGCACACGCAAACAGTTCTGCACGCCCACCCACGGGTGGAGCCGGCCGTGGCGGCACACCCAGAGGCAACACGCAGAGCCCTTCTGCACGCCCACCCACGGGTGGGCCGGCCGTGGCGGCACACCCAGAGGCACACGCAAACCGTTCTGCACGCCCACCCACGGGTGGGCCGGCCGTCGCGGCACACCCAGAGGCAACACGCAAACAGTTCTGCACGCCCACCCACGGGTGGAGCCGGCCGTGGCTGCACACCCAGTGGCACACGCAAACACTTCTGCACGCCCACCCACGGGTGGGCCGGCCGTGGCGGCACACCCAGAGGCAACCGCAGGCCCTTCTGCACGCCCACCCACGGGTGGGCCGGCCGTGGCGGCACACCCAGAGGCAACCGCAAACCGTTCTGCACGCCCACCCACGGGTGGGCCGGCCGTGGCGGCACACCCAGAGGCAACCGCAAACAGTTCTGCACGCCCACCCACGGGTGGAGCCGGCCGTGTGGCACACTCAGTGGCACACGCAAAGAGTTCTGCACGCCAGCCACGGGTGAGCCGGCTGTGGCGGCACACCCAGTGGATCACGCATACAGTTCTGCACGCCCACCCACGGGTGGGCCGGCCGTCGCGGCACATCCAGTGGCACACGCAAACAGTTCTGCACGCCCACCCACGGGTGGGCCGGCCGTCGCGGCACACCCAGTGGCACACGCAAACAGTTCTGCACGCCCACCCACGGGTGGGCCGGCCGTCGGCAGCACACCCAGAGGCAACCGCAGGCCTTTCTGCACGCCCACCCACGGATGGGCCGGCCGTGGCGGCACACCCAGTGGCACACGCAAACAGTTCTGCACGCCCACCCACGGGTGGGCCGGCCGTGGCGGCACACCCAGAGGCACACGCAAACAGTTCTGCACGCCCACCCACGGGTGGAGCCGGCCGTGGCGGCACACCCAGAGGCACACGCAAACAGTTCTGCACGCCCACCCACGGGTGGGCCGGCCGTGGCGGCACACCCAGAGGCAACACGCAAGCCCTTCTGCACGCCCACCCACGGGTGGGCCGGCCGTGGCGGCACACCCCAGAGGCACACGCAAACACGTTCTGCACGCCCACCCACGGGTGGGCCGGCCGTGGCGGCACACCCAGTGGCACACGCAAACAGTTCTGCACGCCCACCCACGGGTGGGCCGGCCGTGGCGGCACACCCAGTGGCACACGCAAACAGTTCTGCACGCCCACCCACGGGTGGGCCGGCCGTGGCAGCACACCCAGAGGCAAACCCAAGCCTTTCTGCACGCCCACCCACGAATGGGCCGGCCGTGGCGGCACACCCAGTAGCACACGCAAACAGTTCTGCACGCCCACCCACGGGTGGGCCGGCCGTGGCGGCACACCCAGAGGCACACGCAAGCCCTTCTGCACGCCCACCCACGGGTGGGCCGGCCGTGGCGGCACACCCAGAGGCAACTGCAGGCCCTTCTGCACGCCCACCCACGGGTAGGCCGGCCGTGGCGGCACACCCAGAGGCAACCGCAGACCCTTCTGCACGCCCACCCACGGGTGGGCCGGCCGTGGCGGCACACCCAGTGGCACACGCAAACAGTTCTGCACGCCCACCCACGGGTGGGCCGGCCGTGTCGGCACACCCAGAGGCTACACGCAGACCCTTCTGCACGCCCACCCACGGGTGGGCCGGCCGTGGCGGCACACCCAGAGGCAAACGCAGGCCCTTCTGCACGCCCACCCACGGGTGGGCCGGCCGTGGCGGCACACCCAGAGGCAACCGCAAACAGTTCTGCACGCCCACCCACGGGTGGGCCGGCCGTGGCTGCACACCCAGTGGCACACGCAAACAGTTCTGCACGCCCACCCACGGGTGGGCCGGCCGTGGCGGCACACCCAGAGGCAACCGCAGGCCCTTCTGCACGCCCACCCACGGGTGGGCCGGCCGTGGCGGCACACCCAGAGGCAACCGCAAACCCTTCTGCACGCCCACCCTCGGGTGGGCCGGCCGTGGCGGCACACCCAGTGGCACACGTAAACAGTTCTGCACGCCCACCCACGGGTGGGCCGGTTGTGGCGGCACACCCAGTGGCACACGCAAACAGTTCTGCACGCCCACCCACGGGTGGGCCGGCCGTGGCGGCACATCCAGTGGCACACGCAAACAGTTCTGCACGCCCACCCACGGGTGGGCGGCCGTGGCGGCACACACAGAGCCCCACGCATGCCCTTCTGCACGCCCACCCACGGGTGGGCCGGCCGTAGCGGCACACCCAGAGGCACACGCAAACAGTTCTGCACGCCCACCCACGGGCGGCCGGCCGTGGCGGCACACCCAGAGGCAACTGCCGGCCCTTCTGCACGCCCACCCACGGGTGGGCCGGCCGTGGCGGCACACCCAGAGGCAACCGCAAACAGTTCTGCACGCCCACCCACGGGTGGGCCGGCCGTGGCGGCACACACAGAGCTTCACGCAGGCCCTTCTGCACGCCCACCCACGGGTGGGCCGGCCGTGGCTGCACAACACAGAGGCGACCGGCAGGCTATTCTGCACGCCCACCCACGGGTGGAGCCGGCCGTGGCGGCACACCCAGAGGTTCAACGCAGGCCCTTCTGCACGCCCACCCACGGGTGGGCCGGCCGTGGCGGCACACCCAGAGGCACCGCCAAACCCTTCTGCACGCCCCACCCACGGGTGGGCCGGCCGTGGCGGCACACCCAGTGGCACATGCAAACACTTCTGCACGCCCACCCACGGGTGGGCCGGCCGTGGCGGCACACCCAGAGGCAACCGCAAACTCTTCTGCACGCCCACCCACGGGTGGCGCCGGCCGTGTGCGCACCCAGTGGCACGCGCAAACAGTTCTGCACGCCCACCCACGGGTGGCCGGCCGTGTGGCACACCAGTGGCAACTACCAGACCCTTCTGCACGCCCACCCACGGGTGAGCCGGCCGTGGCGGCACACCAGAGGCAACTGCCGGCCCTTCTGCACGCCCACCCACGGGTGGGCCGGCCCGTCGTGGCACACCCCAGAGGCACACGCAGGACCTTCTGCACGCCTACCCACGGGTGGGCCGGCCGTGGCGGCACACCAGAGGCACACGCAAACAGTTCTGCACGCCCACCCACGGGTGGGCCGGCCGTCAGCGGCACACCCAGTGGCACACGCAAACAGTTCTGCACGCCCACCCACGGGGTGGGCCGGCCGTGGCGGCACACCCAGAGGCAACCGCAGGCCCCTTCTGCACGCCCACCCACGGGTGGGCCGGCCGTCGCGGCACACCCAGAGGCAACACGCAAGCCCTTCTGCACGCCCACCCACGGGTGGGCCGGCCGTCGTGGCACACCCAGAGGCACACGCAAACAGTTCTGCACGCCCACCCACGGGTGGGCCGGCCGTGGTGGCACACCCAGAGGCAACCGCCAGGCACTTCTGCACGCCCACCCACGGGTGGAGCCGGCCGTGCGGCACACCCAGAGGCACACGCAGAACAGTTCTGCACGCCCACCCACGGGTGGGCCGGCCGTGGCGGCACACCCAGAGGCAACCGCAGGCCCTTCTGCACGCCCACCCACGGGTGGGCCGGCCGTGCGGCACACCCAGAGGCAACGCGCAAACAGTTCTGCACGCCCACCCACGGGTGGGCCGGCCGTGCGGCACACCCAGTGGCACACGCAAACAGTTCTGCACGCCCACCCACGGGTGGGCCGGCCGTGGCGGCACACCCAGTGGCACACGCAAAACAGTTCTGCACGCCCACCCACGGGTGGGCCGGCCGTGGCGGCACACCCCAGAGGCAACGCATAAACCCTTCTGCACGCCCACCCACGGGTGGAGCCGGCCGTGGCGGCACACCCAGTGGCACACGCAAACAGTTCTGCACGCCCACCCACGGGTGGGCCGGCCGTGGCGGCACACCCAGTGGCAACACGCAAACAGTTCTGCACGCCCACCCACGGGTGGGCCGGCCGTGGCAGCACACCCAGAGGCAACCGCAGGCCTTTCTGCACGCCCACCCACGGATGGGCCGGCCGTGGCGGCACACCCAGTGGCACACGCAAAACAGTTCTGCACGCCCACCCACGGGTGGGCCGGCCGTGGCGGCACACCCAGAGGCAACACGCAGACACTTCTGCACGCCCACCCACGGGTGGGCCGGCCGTGGCGGCACACCCAGAGGCAACCACAAACAGTTCTGCACGCCCACCCACGGGTGGGCCGGCCGTGGCGGCACACCCAGTGGCACACGCAAACAGTTCTGCACGCCCCACCCACGGGTGGGCCGGCCGTCGTGGCACACCCAGAGGCAACCGCAGGCCCTTCTGCACGCCCACCCACGGGTGGGCCGGCCGTGCGGCACACCCAGAGGCAACCGCAAACAGTTCTGCACGCCCACCCACGGGTGGGCCGGCCGTGGCTGCACACCCAGTGGCACACGCAAACAGTTCTGCACGCCCACCCACGGGTGGGCCGGCCGTGGCGGCACACCCAGTGGCACACGCAAACAGTTCTGCACGCCCACCCACGGGTGGGCCGGCCGTCGCGGCACACCCAGAGGCACACGCAAGCCCTTCTGCACGCCCACCCACGGGTGGGCCGGCCGTGGCGGCACACCCAGAGGCACTGCGCAAACAGTTCTGCACGCCCACCCACGGGTGGGCCGGCCGTGGCGGCACACCCAGAGGCAACCGCCAGGCCCTTCTGCACGCCCCACCCACGGGTGGGCCGGCCGTGGCGGCACACCAGAGGCAACCGCAAACAGTTCTGCACGCCCCACCCACGGGTGGGCCGGCCGTGGCGGCACACCCAGTGGCACACGCAAACAGTTCTGCACGCCCACCCACGGGTGGAGCCGGCCGTGGCGGCACACCCCAGAGGCAACCGCAGGCCCTTCTGCACGCCCACCCACGGGTGGGCCGGCCGTGGCGGCACACCAGAGGCAACCGCAAACCCTTCTGCACGCCCACCCACGGGTGGAGCCGGCCGTCGCGGCACACCCAGTGGCACACGCAAACCGTTCTGCACGCCTACCCACGGGTGGGCCGGCCGTGTGGCACACCCAGAAGCAACCGCAGGCCCTTCTGCACGCCCACCTCACGGGTGGGCCGGCCGTCGCTGCACACCCAGAGGCAACCGCAAGGCCTTCTGCACGCCCACCCACGGGTGGGCCGGCCGTGGCGGCACACCCAGAGGCAACCGCAAACAGTTCTGCACGCCCACCACGGGTGGGCCGGCCGTCGTGACAGACCCCAGAGAGCAAACGCAGGCCCTTCTGCACGCCCACCCACGGGTGGGCCGGCCGTCGCGGCACACCCACTGGCACCGCGCTGGCCCTTCTGCACGCCCACCCACGCGTGGAGCCGGCCGTGTGGCACACCCAGAAGCAACCGCGAGGCCTTCTGCACGCCCCACCCACGGGTGGAGCCGGCCGTCGGCCGCACACCCAGACGCAACCACAAACCCTTCCGACGCCCACCCACGGGTGGGCCGGCTATGGCGTCACACCGGAGGCAACCGCAAACCCTTCTGCACAGCCACCCGCGGGTGGGCCGGCCGTGGCGGCACACCCAGAGGAACACGCAAACAGTTCTGCACGCCCACCCACGGGTGGGCCGGCCGTGGCGGCACACCAGAGGCAACTGCTGGCCCTTCTGCACGCCCACCACGGGTTGGCCGGCCGTGGCGGCACACCCGGAGGCAACGCCAGGCCCTTCTGCACGCCCACCCACGGGTGGGCCGGCCGTGCGGCACACCCAGAGGCACACGCGGGCCCTTCTGCACGCCCACCACGGGTGGGCCGGCCGTGCGGCACACCTAGAGGCTGCACGCAAACAGTTCTGCACGCCCACCCACGGGTGAACCGGCCGTGGCGGCACGCAGAGACAAACCCTGGCCCTTCTGCACGCCCACCCACGGGTGGAGCGGCTGTGTGACACCCAGAGCAACCGCAAACCCTTCTGCCGCCCACCCACGGGTGGAGCCGGCCGTCGGCACACCAGAGGTAACTGCAAACCGTTCTGCCGCCCACCCGCGGGTGGGCCGGCCGTCTTGGCACCTCAGAGGCACCGCGCAAACAGTTCTGCACGCCCACCCACGGGTGGAGCCGGCCGTGGCTGGCACACCAGAGGCAACCACAGGCCCTTCTGCACGCCCACCACGGGTGGGCCGGCCGTGCGGCACACCCAGAGGCACACGCAAAACCCTTCTGCACGCCCCACCCGCGGGTGGGGCCGGCCGTCGTGACACAGCCAGTGGCACCGCGCAAACAGTTCTGCACGCCCACCCTCGGGTGGGCCGGCCGTCAGCGGCACACCCAGTGGCACACGCAAACAGTTCTGCACGCCCAACCACGGGTGGGGCCGGCCGTGGCGGCACACCCAGAGGCAACGCAGGCCCTTCTGCACGCCCACCCACGGGTGGGCCGGCCGTGGCGACACATCCAGAGGCACCACGCAAACAGTTCTGCACGCCCACCCACGGGGTGGGCCGGCCGTGGCGGCACACTCAGAGGCACACGCAAGCAGTTCTGCGCCCACCACGGGTGGAGCCGGCTGTGGCGGCACACCCAGAGGCAACCGCAAGCAGTTCTGCACGCCCACCCACGGGTGGGCCGGCCGTGGCGGCACACCAGAGGCAACCGCAAACAGCTTCTGCGCCCACCCACGGGTGGGCCGGCCGTCAGCGGCACATCCAGTGGCACCACGCAAAACAGTTCTGCACGCCCACCCACGGGTGGGCCGGCCGTGGTGGCACAACCAGAGGCAACCGCAAGGCCCTTCTGCACGCCCACCCACGGGTGGAGCCGGCCGTGGCGGCACACCCAGAGGCAACCGCAGGCCCTTCTGCACGCCCACCCACGGGTGGGCCGGCCGTGGCGGCACACCAGAGGCAACCGCCAGGCCCTTCTGCCACGCCCACCCACGGGTGGAGCCGGCCCGTAGCGGCACACCCAGAGGCACACGCAAACAGTTCTGCTACGCCCACCCACGGGTGGGGCCGGCCGTGGCGGCACATCCAGTGGCACACGCAAACAGTTCTGCACGCCCACCCACGGGTGGGCCGGCCGTGGCGGCACACTCAGTGGCAACGCCAAGCAGTTCTGCACGCCAGCCACGGGTGGGCCGGCCGTGGCGGCACACCCAGTGGATCACGCAAACAGTTCTGCACGCCCACCCACGGGTGGAGCCGGCCGTGGCGGCACATCCAGTGGCACACGCAAACAGTTCTGCACGCCCACCCACGGGTGGGCCGGCCGTGCGGCACACCCAGAGGCAACGCAAACACTTCTGCACGCCCACCCACGGGTGGGCCGACGTCGCGGCACACCCAGAGGCACGCGCAAACTGTTCTGCGCCCACCCACGGGTGGAGCCGGCCGTCGTGGCACACCCCAGAGGCAACCGCAGGCCCAGTTCTGCACGCCCACCCACGGGTGGGCCGGCCGTCGTGAGCACACCCAGAGGCAACGCAGGCCGTTCTGCACGCCCACCCACGGGTGGAGCCGGCCGTGCGGCACACCAGTGGCACACGCAAACAGTTCTGCACGCCCACCCACGGGTGGAGCGGCCGTGTGCGCACACCCAGTGGCACACGCAAACAGTTCTGCACGCCCACCCACGGGTGGGCCGGCCGTGCGACACGCAGAGCTTCACCCAGGCCGTTCTGCACGCCCACCCACGGGGTGGGGCGGCCGTGGCGGCACACCAGAGGCACTCACAAACAGTTCTGCCACGCCCACCCACGGGTGGGCCGGCCGTGGCTGTACACCCAGAGGCAACCGGCGGCTATTCTGCACGCCCACCGCAGGTGGGCGGCCGTGCGGCACGCCAGTGGCACACGCAAACAGTTCTGCACGCCCACCACGGGTGAACCGGCCGTGGAGCGCACCGCAGAGGCAACCGCAGGCCTTCTGCACACCACGCACGGGTGGAGCCGGCCGTGTCGGCACACCAGTGGCATACCGCAAACAATTCTGCGCGCCACCACGGGTGGGCCGGCCGTCGCGGCACGCCAGTGGCACACGCAAACAGTTCTGCACGCCGGCCCACGGGTGGGCGCATCTGTAGCACACCAGAGAGCTTCACGCGGGGCCGTTCTGCACGCCCCACCCACGGGTGGGCGGGCCGTCTTGACACACCCAGTGGCACACGCAAACAGTTCTACCGCGCCCTACCCTCGGGTGGGCCGGCCGTGGCTGTAAACCCCAGAGGCAACGCGTGACTATTCTTCACGCCCACCACGGGTGGAGCCGGCCGTCAGCGGCACACCCAGTGGCACATGCAAAACAGTTCTGCACGCCCACCACGGGTGGGCCAGGCCGTGCGGCACACCCAGAGGCACAGCGCAAACAGTTCTGCACGCCCACCCACGGGTGGAGCCGACCGTCTTCGGCACACCAAGAGCAACACGCAGGCCTTCTGCCGCACCCACGGGTGGAGTCGGCCGTGGCTTGGCACCAGAGGCAACCGCAAGCCCTTCTGCACGCCCACCCACGGGTGGAGCCGGCCGTCGCGGCACACTCAGTGGCACACGCAAACAGTTCTGCACGCCCACCCACGGGGTGGAGCCGGCTGTGGCGACACACCCAGTGGATCCGCATACAGTTCTGCACGCCCCACCCACGGGTGGGGCCGGCCGTGCGGCACATCCAGTGGCACACGCAAACAGTTCTGCACGCCCACCCACGGGTGGGCCGGCCGTCGCGGCACACCCAGTGGCACTGCATAAACAGTTCTGCACGCCCACCCACGGGGTGGGCCGGCCGTGGCAGCACACCCAGAGGCAACCCCAAGCCTTTCTGCACGCCCACCCACGAATGGGCCGACCGTGGCGGCACACCCAGAGGCAACCGCAAACAGTTCTGCACGCCCACCACGGGTGGGCGGCCGTAGCGGCACACCAGAGGCACGCACAGACAGTTCTGCACGCCCACCGTGGTGTGGCCGGCCGTGCGGCACACCCAGAGGCAACTGCCGACCCTTCTGCACGCCCACCCACGGGTAAGCCGGCCGTGGCGGCACACCAGAGGCAACTGCAAAACCCTTCTGCACGCCCACCCACGGGTGGAGCCGGCCGTGCGACACACCCAGAGAGCAACCGCGCAGGACCTTCTGCACGCCTACCCACGGGTGGGCCGGCCGTTGCGGCACACCCCAGAGGCACAGCGCAAACAGTTCTGCCGCCCACACCGGGTGGAGCCGGCCGTCGCGGCACACCCATTGGCACTACGCAAACAGTTCTGCACGCCCACCTGCAGTGAACCGGCCGTGGCGGCACACCCAGAGCTCCGCGCAGGCCCTTCTACCGCCCACCACGGGTGGAGCCGGCCCGTAGCGGCACGCCAGAGGCAAACGCAGGCCCTTCTGCACGCCCACCCGCGGGTGGGGCCGGCGTCGTGCGACACGCAGAGGCAACCGCAAAACAGTTCTGCACGCCCACCACGGGTGGAGCCGGCCCGTGCGGCACACCCAGAGCAACGCAAAACCCTTCTGCACGCCCACCCACGGGTGGGCGGCCGTATGCGCACACCAGAGGCAACCGCAAGCCCTTCTGCACGCCCACCGCGGGTGGAGCCGGCCGTGTGGCACACCCAGAGGCAACCGCAAAACCCTTCTTCACGCCCACCCTCGGGTGGGCCGGCCGTGGCGGCACACCCAGTGGCACACGTAAAACAGTTCTGCACGCCCACCACGGGTGGAGCCGGCCGTCTGTGGCACACTCAGTGGCACCGCAAGCAGTTCTGCGCCCACCCACGGGGTGGGCCGGCTATGGCGGCACGCAGTGGCATCACGCATACAGTTCTGCCGCCCACCCACGGGTGGGCCGGCCGTGGCGGCACATCCAGTGGCACACGCAAACAGTTCTGCACGCCCACCCACGGGTGGAGCCGGCCGTGTGGCACACCCAGTGGCACCGCAAACAGTTCTGCACGCCACCCGGGGTGGCCGGCGTCGCGGCACACAGAGGCAACCGCAAGCCGTTCTGCCGCCCACCCACGGGGTGGGGCCGGCCGTGGCGGCACACCCAGTGGCACACGCAAACAGTTCTGCACGCCCACCCACGGGTGGGCCGACCGTCGCGGCACACCCAGAGGCACACGCAAAACAGTTCTGCACGCCCACCCACGGGGTGGGGCCGGCCGTGGCTGCACACCCAGAGCAACCGCAAACCGTTCTGCACGCCCACCCACGGGTGGGGCCGGCCGTGGCGGCACGCCAGAAGGCACACGCAGGCCTTCTGCACGCCCACCCACGGGTGGGCCGGCCGTGTGACACACCAGAGGCAACGCGCAAACCCTTCTGCACGCCCACCCGCGGGTGGAGCCGGCCGTCGCGGCACACCCAGTGGCACACGTAAACATTCTGCACGCCCACCCACGGGTGGGCCGGCCGTGGCGGCACACCCAGTGGCACCGCAAACACTTCTGCACGCCCACCCACGGGTGGGCCGGCCGTGGCGGCACACCCAGAGGCAACCGCAAGCCCTTCTGCCGCCCACCCACGGGTGGGCCGGCCGTGGCGGCACGCAGTAGCACCGCGCAAACAGTTCTGCCGCCCACCCACGGGTGGGCCGGCCGTCGCTGACACCCAGAGGCACGCATGAGCCCTTCTGCACGCCCACCCACGGGTGGAGCCGGCCGTGCGGCACACCAGAGGCAACCGCAGACCCTTCTGCATGCCCACCCACGGGTGGGCCGGCCGTGGCGGCACACCCAGAGGCACACTGCCAGACACTTCTGCACGCCCCACCCACGGGTGGAGCCGGCCGTGGCGGCACACCCCAGTGGCAACTGCATAGAGCAGTTCTGCACGCCCACCACGGGTGAGCCGGCCGTGCGCACCCAGGGCTACGCGAGCTTCTGCACGCCCACCCACGGGTGGGCAGCGTAGCGGCACACAGAGCAACGCAGGCCTTCTGCACGCCCACCCACGGGTGGGGCCGGCCGTGGCGGCACACCCAGAGGCAACGCGCAAACAGTTCTGCACGCCCACCCACGGGGTGGGCCGGCCGTGCTGCACACCCAGTGGCACACGCCAAACAGTTCTGCACGCCCACCACGGGGTGGGCCGGCGTCGTGGCACACCCAGAGGCAACGCCAGGCCCTTCTGCACGCCCACCCACGGGTGGAGCCGGCCGTCGCGGCACACCCAGAGGCAACCGCAAACCCTTCTGCACGCCCACCCACGGGTGGGCCGGCCGTAGCGGCACACCCAGTGGCACACGCCAAAACAGTTCTGCACGCCCACCCACGGGTGGAGCCGGTCGTGGCGGCACACCCAGTGGCACACGCAAACAGTTCTGCACGCCCACCCACGGGTGGGCCGGCCGTGTGGCACACCCAGTGGCACACGCAAACAGTTCTGCACGCCCACCCACGGGTGGGCCGGCCGTCGTGGCACACCCAGAGGCAACCGCAAGCCCTTCTGCACGCCCACCCACGGGTGGGCGGCCGTAGCGGCACACCCAGTGGCACCACGCAAACAGTTCTGCACGCCCACCCACGGGTGGGCCGGCCGTGGCGGCACACCCAGAGGCAACTGCACGAGCCCTTCTGCACGCCCACCCACGGGTGGGCCGGCCGTGGCGGCACACCCAGTGGCACACGCAAACAGTTCTGCACGCCCACCCACGGGTGGGCCGGCCGTCGGCGGCACACCCAGAGGCACCGCGCAAACCCCTTCTGCACGCCCACCCACGGGTGGAGCCGGCCGTGGCGGCACACCCAGAGGCACACGCAAACAGTTCTGCACGCCCACCCACGGGTGGAGCCGGCCGTGGCGGCACACCCAGAGGCACACGCAGACCCTTCTGCACGCCCACCCACGGGTGGGCCGGCCGTGGCGGCACACCCAGAGGCAACCGCAAACACTTCTGCACGCCCACCCACGGGTGGGCCGGCCCGTGGCGGCACACCCAGTGGCACACGCAAACAGTTCTGCACGCCCACCCACGGGTGGGCCGGCCGTGCGGCACACCAGAGGCACACGCCAGACACTTCTGCACGCCCACCCACGGGTGGGGCCGGCCGTCGCGGCACACCCAGAGGCAACTGCAGGCACTTCTGCACGCCCACCCACGGGTGGGCCGGCCGTGTGACACACCCAGAGGCACACGCAGACACTTCTGCACGCCCACCCACGGGTGGGCCGGCCGTGGCGGCACACCCAGAGGCACACGCAAACAGTTCTGCACGCCCACCCACGGGTGGAGCCGGCCGTGTGGCACACCCAGTGGCACACGCAAACAGTTCTGCACGCCCACCCACGGGTGGGCCGGCCGTGGCGGCACACCCAGAGGCAACACGCAGGCAGTTCTGCACGCCCACCCACGGGGTGGGGCCGGCCGTCGTGACACACCCAGAGGCAACCGCAAACCCTTCTGCACGCCCACCCACGGGTGGGGCCGGCCGTCGCGGCACACCCCAGAGGCAACACGCAAACAGTTCTGCACGCCCACCCACGGGTGGGCCGGCCGTGGCGGCACACCCAGTGGCACACGCCAAACAGTTCTGCACGCCCACCCACGGGTGGGCCGGCCGTGCGGCACACCCAGAGGCAACCGCAAACCCTTCTGCACGCCCACCCACGGGTGGGCCGGCCGTGCGGCACACCCAGTGGCACACGCAAACAGTTCTGCACGCCCACCCACGGGTGGGGCCGGCCGTGGCGGCACACCCAGTGGCACCGCCAAACAGTTCTGCACGCCCACCCACGGGTGGGCCGGCTGTGGCGGCACACCCAGTGGCACACGCAAAACAGTTCTGCACGCCCACCCACGGGTGGGCCGGCCGTCGCGGCACATCCAGTGGCACCGCATAAACAGTTCTGCACGCCCACCCACGGGTGGGCCGGCCGTCGGCGGCACACCAGTGGCACACGCAAACAGTTCTGCACGCCCACCCACGGGTGGGCCGGCCGTCGGCGGCACACCCAGAGGCAACCGCAAGCCCTTCTGCACGCCCACCCACGGGTGGGCCGGCCGTGGCGGCACACCCAGTGGCACACGCAAACAGTTCTGCACGCCCACCCACGGGTGGGCCGGCCGTGCGGCACACCCAGAGGCACACGCAAACAGTTCTGCCGCCCACCCACGGGTGGGCCGGCCGTGGCGGCACACCAGAGGCACACGCAAACAGTTCTGCACGCCCACCCACGGGTGGGCCGGCCGTGTCGGCACACCCAGAGGCACACGCAAACCGTTCTGCACGCCCACCCACGGGTGGGGCCGGCCGTGGCGGCACACCCCAGAGGCAACACGCAAACCGTTCTGCACGCCCACCCACGGGTGGGCCGGCCGTGCGGCACACCCAGTGGCACACGCAAACAGTTCTGCACGCCCACCCACGGGTGGGCCGGCCGTGCGGCACACCCAGTGGCACACGCAAACAGTTCTGCACGCCCACCCACGGGTGGGCCGGCCGTGGCGGCACACCCAGAGGCAACACGCAAGCCCTTCTGCACGCCCACCCACGGGTGGGCCGGCCGTGGCGGCACACCCAGTGGCACACGCAAAACAGTTCTGCACGCCCACCCACGGGTGGGCCGGCCGTGGCGGCACACCCAGAGGCAACGCTAAGCCCTTCTGCCGCCCCACCACGGGTGGGCCGGCCGTGGCGGCACACCAGAGGCAACGCAGGCCCTTCTGCACGCCCACCCACGGGTGGAGCCGGCCGTGGCGGCACACCCAGAGGCACACGCAAACAGTTCTGCACGCCCACCCACGGGTGGGCCGGCCGTCGCGGCACACCCAGAGGCACCGCAGAGACCTTCTGCACGCCTACCCACGGGGTGGGGCCGGCCGTGGCGACACCCAGAGGCACCGCGCAAACAGTTCTGCACGCCCACCCACGGGTGGGCCGGCCGTGTGACACACCCAGTGGCAACGCATAAAACAGTTCTGCACGCCCACCCACGGGTGAGCCGGCCGTGGCGGCACCCAGAGGCAACCGCAAGCCGTTCTGCAGCCCACCCACGGGTGGGCCGGCCGTGGCGACACGCAGAGGCAAGCGCAGACCCTTCTGCACGCCCACCCACGGGTGGGCCGGCCGTGGCGGCACACCCAGTGGCAACCGCAAACAGTTCTGCACGCCCACCCACGGGTGGGCCGGCCGTGCTGCACACCCAGTGGCACACGCAAACAGTTCTGCACGCCCACCCACGGGTGGAGCCGGCCGTGCGGCACACCCAGAGGCAACCGCAGACCCTTCTGCACGCCCACCCACGGGTGGGGCGGCCGTCGTGGCACACCCAGAGGCAACCGCAAACCCTTCTGCACGCCCACCCACGGGTGGGCCGGCCGTGGCGGCACACCCAGTGGCTGCGTAAACAGTTCTGCACGCCCACCCACGGGTGGGCCGGTTGTGGCGGCACACCCAGTGGCACACGCAAACAGTTCTGCACGCCCACCCACGGGTGGGGCCGGCCGTCGCGGCACATCCAGTGGCAACGCAAACAGTTCTGCACGCCCACCCACGGGGTGGGCCGGCCGTGCGGCACACACAGAGCACACGCAGGCCCTTCTGCCGCCCACCCACGGGTGGGCCGGCCGTCAGCGGCACACCCAGAGGCACACGCAAAACAGTTCTGCACGCCCACCCACGGGTGGGGCCGGCCGTGGCGGCACACCAGAGGCAACCGCAGACACTTCTGCACGCCCACCCACGGGTGGGCGGCCGTCGCGGCACACCCAGTGGCAACACGCAAACAGTTCTGCCGCCCACCCACGGGGTGGGGCCGGCCGTCGTGACACACCCAGAGGCTTCACGCAAGCAGTTCTGCACGCCCACCCACGGGGTGGGGCGGCCGTGGCTGCAAACCCAGAGGCGACCGGCGGCTAGTTCTGCACGCCCACCCGCGGGTGGGCCGGCCGTGGCGGCACACCCAGAGGCAACGCAGGCCCTTCTGCACGCCCACCCACGGGTGGGCCGGCCGTCGTGACACACCCAGAGGCAACCGCAAACCCTTCTGCACGCCCACCCACGGGTGGGCCGGCGTGGCGGCACACCCAGTGGCACACGCAAACACTTCTGCACGCCCACCCACGGGTGGGCCGGCCGTGCGGCACACCCAGTGGCACACGCAAACAGTTCTGCACGCCCACCCACGGGTGGGCCGGCCGTGGCGGCACACCCAGAGGCACACGCAGACACTTCTGCACGCCCACCCACGGGTGGGCCGGCCGTGCGGCACACCCAGAGGCAACGCAAGCACTTCTGCACGCCCACCCACGGGTGGGCCGGCCGTGCGGCACACCCAGTGGCACACGCAAACAGTTCTGCACGCCCACCCACGGGTGGGCCGGCCGTGTCGGCACACTCAGTGGCACACGCAGAGCAGTTCTGCACGCCCAGCCACGGGTGGGCCGGCCGTGGCGGCACACCAGAGGCAACGCCAAGCAGTTCTGCACGCCCACCCACGGGTGGGCCGGCCGTGGCGGCACACCCAGAGGCAACTGCAGACCCTTCTGCACGCCCACCCACGGGTGGGCCGGCCGTGGCGGCACACACCAGTGGCACTCGACGCAGAACCAGGCTTCTGCACGCCCACCCACGGGTGGGCCGGCCGTGGCGGCACACCCAGAGGCACCGCAAACAGTTCTGCACGCCCACCCGCGGGTGGGCCGGCCGTGGCTTACACCCAGAGGCAACCGCAGGCTATTCTGCACGCCCACCCACGGGTGGGCCGGCCGTGGCGGCACACCCAGAGGCAACACGCAAACAGTTCTGCACGCCCACCCACGGGTGGAGCCGGCCGTCGGCGGCACACCCCAGAGGCAACCGCAGAGCACTTCTGCACGCCCACCCACGGGTGGGCCGGCCGTGTGACACACCAGAGGCAACCGCAGACCCTTCTGCACGCCCACCCACGGGGTGGAGCCGGCCGTCGCGGCACACCCAGAGGCAACCGCAAACAGTTCTGCACGCCCACCCACGGGTGGGCCGGCCGTGGCGGCACACTCAGTGGCACACGCCAAACAGTTCTGCACGCCCAGCCACGGGTGAGCCGGCTGTGGCGGCACGCCAGTGGATCACGCATACAGTTCTGCACGCCCACCCACGGGTGGAGCCGGCCGTCGGCGGCACATCCAGTGGCACACGCAAACAGTTCTGCACGCCCACCCACGGGTGGGCCGGCCGTGCGGCACACCCAGTGGCACACGCAAACAGTTCTGCACGCCCACCCACGGGTGGGCCGGCCGTGCAGCACACCCAGAGGCAACCGCAGGCCTTCTGCACGCCCACCCACGGGTGGGCCGGCCGTGGCGGCACACCCAGTGGCACACGCAAACAGTTCTGCACGCCCACCCACGGGTGGGCCGGCCGTGGCGGCACACCCAGAGGCATCACGCAAACAGTTCTGCACGCCCACCCACGGGGTGGGGCCGGCCGTGGCGGCACACCCAGTGGCACACGCAAAACAGTTCTGCACGCCCACCCACGGGGTGGGGCCGGCCGTGGCGGCACACCCAGTGGCACACGCAAAACACTTCTGCACGCCCACCCACGGGTGGGCCGGCCGTGGCGGCACACCCAGTGGCACACGCAAACAGTTCTGCACGCCCACCCACGGGTGGGCCGGCCGTGCGGCACACCCAGAGGCAACCGCAGACCGTTCTGCACGCCCACCCACGGGTGGGCGGCCGTGGCGGCACACCCAGAGGCAACTCGCAGGCCCTTCTGCACGCCCACCCACGGGTGGGCCGGCCGTGGCGGCACACCCAGTGGCACACGCAAACAGTTCTGCACGCCCACCCACGGGTGGGCCGGCCGTGGCGGCACACCCAGAGGCAACCGCAGACCGTTCTGCACGCCCACCCACGGGGTGGGGCCGGCCGTGGCGGCACCCAGTGGCACACGCAAACAGTTCTGCACGCCCACCCACGGGTGGGCCGGCCGTCAGCGGCACACCCAGTGGCACCGCACAAACAGTTCTGCACGCCCACCCACGGGTGGGCCGGCCGTGGCGGCACACCCAGAGGCAACCGCAGGCATTCTGCACGCCCACCCACGGGTGGGCCGGCCGTAGCGGCACACCCAGTGGCACCATGCAAACAGTTCTGCACGCCCACCCACGGGTGGGCCGGCCGTGGCGGCACACCCAGAGGCAACGCGCAGGCACTTCTGCACGCCCACCCACGGGTGGGCCGGCCGTCGTGGCACACCCAGAGGCAACCGCAGACCCTTCTGCCACGCCCACCCACGGGTGGGCCGGCCGTGGCGGCACACCCAGTGGCACACGCAAACAGTTCTGCACGCCCACCCACGGGTGGGCCGGCCGTGGCGGCACACCCAGTGGCACACGCAAACAGTTCTGCACGCCCACCCACGGGTGGGCCGGCCGTGGCGGCACACCCAGAGGCACACGCAAACAGTTCTGCACGCCCACCCACGGGTGGGCCGGCCGTGGCGGCACACCCAGAGGCACACGCAAACAGTTCTGCACGCCCACCCACGGGTGGAGCCGGCCGTGTCGGCACACCCAGAGGCAACACGCAGGCCCTTCTGCACGCCCACCCACGGGTGGGCCGGCCGTGGCGGCACACCCAGAGGCACACGCACAAACAGTTCTGCGCGCCCACCCGCGGGTGGGCCGGCCGTGGCGGCACACCAGTGGCACACGCAAACAGTTCTGCGCCCACCCACGGGTGGAGCCGGCCGTGGCGGCACCCAGAGGCACACGCAAACAGTTCTGCACGCCCACCCGCGGGTTGGAGCCTGTGTCGATAGCGACTTTCACCAGGGCAACCGCGGAGTCAGCCTTCTGCACGCCCACCGCGGGGTGGTGCGCCGTCTACTGCACGCCAGTAGCACACGCCCCAAACAGTTCTGCGGCACACCCACGGGTGGTGCCGGCGTGTGGCTTACACCCAGAGGGCAACTGCAGGCCCTTCTGCGCGCCCGCCCACGGGTGGAGCGGCGCCGTAGCCACACCCAGAGGTAACGCAGGCGCTTCTTCCGCCACTCACGGGTGGGCGACCGGCCCGTCGTCGGCACGCAGAGGAGCAACTGCCCGGCCAGCTCTCTGCGCCCACCCACGGGTGGGCCGGCCGTCGGCACGCCGCAAGAGGCAGCTACCCGGCCCTTCTGCTACCGCCCACCTGCGGGTGGAGCCCGGCCGTCTTGACTACACCGAGAACAAGCGCACGCAGTTCTGCACGCCCACCCACGGAAATTGCAGGCGCGGCCGTCTTATTGCACACACCAGTGGCTCCTCTTCCCTTCACGCCCACCCACGGGTGCGGTGGCCGGCCGTCGGCGGCACCCAGTGGCACCGCGCCGGCAGTTCTGCCGCGCGCACCGCAAAGGGTTGGGCTGTGACCGCGCGAGCACACCCAGTGGCAAAACGCAAAGAGTCTGCACGCCAGCCTCGGGTGAGCCCGGCTGTGGCGGCACACTGCCAGTGGATCGCGCGCCACCGGTTCTGCCAGCTTACCACCGCGGGATTGGAGCACGGCCGTGGCGGCACATCCAGTGGCACACGCCAAACGCGTTCTGACACGCCCACGCGGGTGGCCGGCCGTGGCGACACCCCAGTGTGCACCTATAGGCACTCTGCTGTACGCCCACCGACGGGTGGTGCTCGGCCGTCAGCGGCACGCAGTGCGTGGCACAAGCATGTTCTGCCGCCCACCCACCAGGATTGGGCTGGTGCGTCTGCGGCTGCACGCAGAAGGCAAGCGCCGGCCCTTCTGCGACCCGCAACTGGTGCGGCCGGCGTAACGACACCCAGGGGCAGCTTCTGCAGCCCTTCTGCACGCCCACCCACGGGTGGGCCGGCCGTCAGCGGCACACGCAGAAGGCACAAGCAAACAGTTCTGCGCCCACCCACGGGTGGGCGGCGTGGCGGCACACCTGGTGGCGCGCATAGGCGAGTTCTGCACGCACACACAGGTGGGCCGCTGTGGCTGACGCACCGAGTGGATCAGCGCATACTGTTCTGCGTCCATCCGCGGTTGGGCCCGGCCGTGTGACGGCATCAGGTGGCACACGCAGCGGTTCTTCGCCCCGCCCGCGGGTGGGCGCGGCCGTCGGCGGCACACCCAGAGGCGCCTGCAAACGGTTCTGCACGCCCACCGCGTGCTGCGAGCGGCCGCGCGGCGGCTACGCAGGAGGAGCACGCGGAGCCGCCTCTGCCGCGCCGCACACGGTTCGGGCGACCGGTCGGCAGCATCCGGTGGCACACGCTATAAGCAGTTCTGCCGCACGCTACCCGCGGGTTGGGCCGGCTGCGTGTGACGCACCCAGTGGCACTCGCATAACAGTTCTGCACGCCCACCGCGGGTGGAGCCATGGCCCGTGACTTGAGCGCAGAACCAGCGCGAGACAGCTCTGCAGCGCACCTGCGAATTGGAGGCCGGCCGTCGTGACACCTGCAGAGCAACCGCCAGGCGCTTCTGCACGCCACCCGCGTGGCGGCTGGCCGGCGAGGCACGCAGAGGCAACCGCCGGCACCTTCTGCCGCCGCACCCACGCGGGTGGGCCGGCGTCGCGAGCGCTGCTCAGTGGCTCTACGCATGACGCTTCTGCATGCCCGTTGCGGGTGGAGCCGACGTGGCGGCACCAGGCGAGGCATGCGCTGGGGCGCTTCTGCACTGCCCACCTGGGTGGGCGGACGTCTTGGCTCGCAGTGACTACCGCGCAAACACTTCTGCTACGCCCAAGCACGGGTGGGCCGGCCGTCGGCTGCTACACCCAGTGGCGCACATGCAAACAGGTTCTGCCGCGCCCACCACGGGTGGAGCCCGGCGTCGCGGCACATTCCGGTGGCCACACGCGCCCAGAGTTCTACCGCGCCAGCCACGCGGTGAGCCGGCTGTGGCGACACTGCAGTGGATCACGCACACAGTTCATACCGCCCACCCACGGGTTTGGGCCGGCCCGTCAGCGGCTCTATCAGTGGCACGCGCCGAAACAGTTCTACCGCGCCCTCCCACGGGTGGGAGTGACCGTGTGACGAGCACGCAGTGGCTGCGCAAAACATTCGGCCGCCCGCCACGGGGCGGGCTGCGATCGTCAGCGGCTCACCCAGAGGCAAAGCAGGAGGCCCTTCTGCGCGGCCACCGCACGGTTCGCGAGGCCGGCCACATGCTGTGTACACCCAGGAGACACCTGCGCGCCCTTCCTGCGCCCACCCGCGGGTGGGCCGGCCGTCAGCGGCACCCAGAGAGCACACGCATAAAACAGTTCTGCACGCCCACCCACGGGTGGGCGGCCGTGGCGGCCACTGCACCAGTGGCTACGCGAGCAATTCTGCGCACCACCCAGAGGTGGAGCCGGCGATGGCGGCACACCCAGTGGATCGCGCATACAGTTCTGCACGCCCTGCAGGTGGGCTGGCCGTGGCGGCACATCCAGTGGCTACGCAAACAGTTCTGCACGCCCACCCACGGGGTGGGGCCGGCCGTGCGTGACACCCAGAGTCACCACGAAACAGTTCTGCGCCCACCCACGGGTGGGCCGGCGCGTAGCGGCACACAGAGCATACGCAGGCCCTTCTGCCGCCCACGGGTGGGCGACCGTGGCGACACCCAGTGGCACCGCATAAACAGTTCTGCACGCCACCACGGGGTGGGCCGGCCGTCGGCGGCTACCCGGTGGACTGCGCCAAGCAGTTCTGCCACGCCCACCCACGGGTGGGCCGGCCGTAACGGCACACCCAGAGGCAACCATAGGCACTTCTGCACGCCACCTGCGGATTGGGAGCTGGCCGTCGGCGACACCCAGAGACAAGCAGCAAAACCCTTCTGCCGCCCACCCGCGGGTGGAGTCCGGCCCGTCTTGGCTTAGCAGCCCCAACCGCGAAACCGTTCTGCACGCCCACCCACGGGTGGGCCGGCCGTAGCGACACACCAGTGGCACACGCAAGCAGTTCTGCCACGCCCACCACGGGTGGAGCCGGCCGTGGCGGCACACACCAGAGGCACGCGCAAACAGTTCTGCGCCCACCACGGGGTGCGGGGCGGCCGTCGCGGCTCACCAGTGGCACCTGCAAACAGTTCTGACACGCCCACCCACGGGGTGGAGCCGGCCGTGGCGGCACGCAGAGGCAACCGCAGAGCGCTCTGCACGCCCACCCACGCGGTGGAGCGCGGCCGTGGCGGCACACCTAGAGGCAACCACAAAACTCTTCTGCGCCCACCATGGGGTGGGCGGCGTGGCGGCGCCAGTGGCATGCGTAAACAGTTCTGCACCCACCACGGGTGGGCCGGCCGTGGCGGCACGCAGTGGCTGCGCAAACAGTTCTGCACGCCCACCCACGGGTGGGCCGGCCGTGGCGAGCACGCAGAGGCATCACGCAGACCCTTCTGCCGCGCCACCCACGGGTGGGCCGGCCGTAGCGGCACACCCAGTGGCATGCATAAACAGTTCTGCACGCCCACCCACGGGTGGGGCCGGCCGTGGCGGCACACCAGAGGCAACGCGCAAGCCCTTCTGCACGCCCACCCACGGGGTGGGGCCGGCCGTGCGGCACACCCAGAGGCACCACGCAAACAGTTCTGCACGCCCACCCACGGGTGGGGCCGGCCGTGCGGCACACCCAGTGGCAACGCGCAAACAGTTCTGCACGCCCACCCACGGGTGGGCCGGCCGTGGCGGCACACCCAGAGGCAACCGCAAAACAGTTCTGCACGCCCACCCACGGGGTGGGGCCGGCCGTGGCGGCACACCCAGAGGCAACCGCAGGCACTTCTGCACGCCCACCCACGGGTGGAGCCGGCCGTGGCGGCACACCCAGAGGCACACGCAAACAGTTCTGCACGCCCACCCACGGGGTGGGCCGGCCGTGGCGGCACACCAGAGGCAACCGCAGGCCCTTCTGCACGCCCACCCACGGGGTGGGCCGGCCGTCGCGGCACACCCAGAGGCAACACGCAGGCACTTCTGCACGCCCACCCACGGGTGGGCCGGCCGTGGCGACACCCAGAGGCAACGCACAGACACTTCTGCACGCCCACCCACGGGGTGGAGCCGGCCGTGGCGGCACGCCAGAGGCACACGCAAACACTTCTGCACGCCCACCCACGGGGTGGGCCGGCCGTAGCGGCACACCCAGTGGCACACGCAAACAGTTCTGCACGCCCACCCACGGGTGGAGCCGGCCGTGGCGACACACTCAGTGGCACACGCAAAGAGTTCTGCGCGCCAGCCACGGGGTGAGCCGGCTGTGGCGGCACACCAGTGGATCACGCATACAGTTCTGCGCGCCCACCCACGGGTGGGCCGGCCGTGGCGGCACATCCAGTGGCACACGCAAACAGTTCTGCACGCCCACCCACGGGTGGAGCCGGCCGTGCGGCACCCAGATGGCAACGCAAACACTTCTGCACGCCCACCACGGGGTGGGCCGGCCGTCGTGACACGCAGTGGCTCATGCAAGCAGTTCTGCGCCCACCACGGGTGGGCGGCCGTGGCGGCACACCAGAGGCAGCTGCAGGCACTTCTGCACGCCCACCCACGGGGTGGGCGGCCGTGCGGCACACCAGAGGCACGCGCAAACAGTTCTGCACGCCCACCGCGGGTGGGGCGGCCGTGTCGGCACACCTAGTGGCACACGCAAACAGTTCTGCACGCCCACCCACAGGTGGGCGGCTGTGCGGCACGCAGTGGATCACGCGTACCGTTCTGCACGCCCACCCACGGGGTGGGCCGGCCGTGTGACACACCCAGTGGCACCACGCAACAGTTCTGCAGCCCACTCGGTGGGGCCAGCCGTGTGGCACCCAGTGGCACACGCATACAGTTCTGCACGCCCACCCACGGGTGGGCCGGCCGTCGTGACACACCAGAGGCACGCGCAAACAGTTCTGCACGCCCACCCACGGGTGGGCCGGCCGTGTTGGCACCCAGAGGCAACCGCAGGCCCTTCTGCACGCCCACCCACGGGTGGGCCGGCCGTGGCGACACCCAGAGGCAACGCGCAAACACTTCTGCCGCCCACCCACGGGTGGGGCCGGCCGTGGCGGCACACCAGTGGCACACGCAAACAGTTCTGCCACGCCCACCCACGGGTGGAGCCGGCGTCGCGGCTACCCAGTGGACCACGCCAGCCAGTTCTGCCGCACCACGGGTGAGCCGGCGTCTCGCAGGCACGCACCGCTGTTGCAGACCCGTGAACCGCTTCTGCACGCAGTCCACCCGCAGTTGGGCCGACGTGCAACGTGACAGTGGCAACCGCCAAGCCCTTCTGCACGCCCACCCACGGGTGGAGCCGGCCCGTGTGCGACACACCCAGAGGCAACCGCCAAAACCCTTCTGCAGCCCACCCATCGGGTGGGCCGGCCGTGGCGGCGCAGTGGCATCACGTAAAACAGTTCTGCACTGCCCACCCACGGGTGGGCTCGGTTGTGGCTGCACACCCAGTGGCACACGCAAACAGTTCTGCGCGCCCACCCACGGGTGGGCCGGCCGTCAGTGGCACACCAGAGGCAACGCAGGCGCTTCTACGCCCACCGCGGGTGGGGTCGGCCCGTGCGGCACACAGAAGCACCGCATACAGTTCTGCCGCCCACCCACGGGTGGAGCCGGCCGTCGTGACACACCCAGAGGCAACCCAGACAGTCCTTCACGCAGCCACCCACGGGTGGGCGGCCGTCGTGGCACACCCAGTGGCACACGCAAACACTTCTGCACACCCACCACGGGTGGGCCGGCCGTGGCGGCACACCCAGTGGCTACGCAAACAGTTCTGCACGCCCACCCACGGGTGGGCCGGCCGTGGCGGCACACCCAGAGGCAACCGCAGGCCCTTCTGCACGCCCACCCACGGGTGGGCCGGCCGTCAGCTGACACACCCAGAGGCACACGCAAACAGTTCTGCACGCCCACCCACGGGTGGAGCCGGCCGTGCGGCACACCAGAGGCAACCGCAGAGCACTTCTGCACGCCCACCCACGGGTGGGCCGGCCGTGCGGCACACGCAGAGGCAACCGCAAACACTTCTGCGCGCCCACCCACGGGGTGGGCGGCCGTGGCGGCACACCCAGAGGCAACGCTGAGACCCTTCTGCACGCCCACCCACGGGGTGGGGCCGGCCGTAGCGGCACACCCAGTGGCACACGCAAACAGTTCTGCACGCCCACCCACGGGTGGGCCGGCCGTGGCGGCACGCAGTGGCACACGCAAAGCAGTTCTGCACGCCCACCCACGGGTGGGGCCGGCCGTGCGGCACACCAGTGGCACACGCAAAACAGTTCTGCACGCCCACCCACGGGTGGAGCCGGCCGTGGCGGCACACCCAGTGGCAACACGCAAACCGTTCTGCACGCCCACCCACGGGTGGGGCCGGCCGTCGCGGCACACCCAGAGGCAACGCGCAAAACAGTTCTGCACGCCCACCCACGGGTGGGCCGGCCGTCGCGGCACACCCAGAGGCACACGCAAACCTTCTGCACGCCCACCCACGGGTGGGCCGGCCGTCGTGGCACACCCAGTGGCACACGCAAACAGTTCTGCACGCCCACCCACGGGGTGGGCCGGCCGTGCGGCACACCAGTGGCAGCGCAGGCCCTTCTGCACGCCCACCCACGGGTGGGCCGGCCGTCGCGGCACACCCAGTGGCTGCGCAAACAGTTCTGCCGCCCACCCACGGGTGGGCCGGCCGTCGCGGCACACGCAGTGGCACCATAAGCAGTTCTGCCGCCCACCCACGGGTGGGCCGGCCGTCGCGGCACACCAGAGGCAACCGCAAACCGTTCTGCACGCCCACCCACGGGTGGGCCGGCCGTGGCGGCACACCCAGTGGCACACGCAAACAGTTCTGCACGCCCACCCACGGGTGGGCGGCCGTGTGGCACACCCAGAGGCACACGCAAACAGTTCTGCACGCCCACCCACGGGGTGGGCCGGCCGTGGCGGCACACCCAGAGGCAACCGCAGGCCCTTCTGCACGCCCACCCACGGGGTGGAGCCGGCCGTCGCGGCACACCCAGAGGCAACGCCAAACACTTCTGCACGCCCACCCACGGGTGGGCCGGCCGTCGCGGCACACCCAGTGGCACGCGCTAAACAGTTCTGCA
Source organism: Luscinia luscinia (assembly GCA_034336685.1). Lineage (NCBI taxonomy): Eukaryota > Metazoa > Chordata > Aves > Passeriformes > Muscicapidae > Luscinia > Luscinia luscinia. The sequence goes on from JAKWBO010000142.1 coordinate 104,344, forward strand.
CGCCCACCCACGGGTGGGGCCGGCTGTGGCGGCACACCCAGTGGCATCACGCAAACAGTTCTGCACGCCCACCCACGGGTGGGCCGGCCGTGTCGGCACATCCAGTGGCACACGCAAACAGTTCTGCACGCCCACCCACGGGTGGGCCGGCCGTGGCGACACACCAGTGGCACACGCAAAACAGTTCTGCACGCCCACCCACGGGTGGGCGGCCGTGGCGGCACACCCAGTGGCAACGCAGACAGTTCTGCACGCCCACCCACGGGGTGGGCCGGCCGTAGCGGCACACCCAGAGGCAACGCAGACCCTTCTGCGCGCCCACCCACGGGTGGAGCCGGCCGTGGCGGCACACCCAGTGGCACACGCAAACAGTTCTGCACGCCCACCCACGGGTGGGCCGGCCGTGTCGGCACACCCAGAGGCAACCGCAAAACAGTTCTGCACGCCCACCCACGGGTGGGCCGGCCGTGTGGCACACCCAGAGGCAACCGCAAACCCTTCTGCACGCCCACCCACGGGTGGGCCGGCCGTGGCGGCACACCAGAGGCAACCGCAAACCGTTCTGCACGCCCACCCACGGGTGGGCCGGCCGTGGCGGCACACCCAGTGGCACACGCAAACAGTTCTGCACGCCCACCCACGGGTGGGCCGGCCGTGGCGGCACACCCAGTGGCACGCATAAACAGTTCTGCCGCCCACCCACGGGTGGAGCCGGCCGTCGTGGCACACCCAGTGGCAACGCGCAGACACTTCTGCACGCCCACCCACGGGTGGGCCGGCCGTGGCGGCACACCAGTGGCACACGCAAACAGTTCTGCACGCCCACCCACGGGTGGGCCGGCCGTGGCGGCACCCAGAGGCAACGCAAGCACTTCTGCACGCCCACCCACGGGTGGGCCGGCCGTGGCGGCACCCAGAGGCACACGCAAACAGTTCTGCACGCCCACCCACGGGTGGGCCGGCCGTGCGGCACACCCAGTGGCACCGCTAAACAGTTCTGCACGCCCACCCACGGGTGGGCGGCCGTCGCGGCACACCCAGTGGCAACGCGCAAACAGTTCTGCACGCCCACCCACGGGTGGGCCGGCCGTGCGGCACACCCAGTGGCACGCGCAAACAGTTCTGCACGCCCACCCACGGGTGGGCCGGCCGTGGCGGCACACCCAGTGGCACACGCAAACAGTTCTGCACGCCCACCCACGGGTGGGCCGGCCGTGGCGGCACACCCAGTGGCAACACGCAAACACTTCTGCACGCCCACCCACGGGTGGGCCGGCCGTGGCGGCACACCCAGTGGCACACGCAAACAGTTCTGCACGCCCACCCACGGGTGGAGCCGGCCGTGGCGGCACACCCAGTGGCACACGCAAACAGTTCTGCACGCCCACCCACGGGTGGGCCGGCCGTGCGGCACACCAGAGGCAACGCAGGCCCTTCTGCACGCCCACCCACGGGTGGGCCGGCCGTGTGCACACCCAGAGGCACACGCAAACAGTTCTGCACGCCCACCCACGGGTGGGCCGGCCGTCGCGGCACACCCAGAGGCACACGCAAACAGTTCTGCACGCCCACCCACGGGTGGGGCCGGCCGTGGCGGCACACCAGAGGCAACCGCAGACACTTCTGCACGCCCACCCACGGGTGGGCCGGCCGTCGCGGCACACCCAGAGGCAACCGCAAACAGTTCTGCACGCCCACCCACGGGGTGGGCCGGCCGTGGCGGCACACCCAGTGGCACACGCAAACAGTTCTGCACGCCCACCCACGGGTGGGCCGGCCGTGGCGGCACACCCAGTGGCACACGCAAACAGTTCTGCACGCCCACCCACGGGTGGGCCGGCCGTGGCGGCACACCCAGAGGCACACGCAAACAGTTCTGCACGCCCACCCACGGGTGGGCCGGCCGTGGCGGCACACCCAGTGGCACACGCAAACAGTTCTGCACGCCCACCCACGGGTGGGCCGGCCGTGCGGCACACCCAGAGGCACACGCAGAGCCGTTCTGCACGCCCACCCACGGGTGGGCCGGCCGTCGCGGCACACCCAGAGGCAACCGCAAAACCCTTCTGCACGCCCACCCTCGGGTGGGCCGGCCGTGGCGGCACACCCAGTGGCACACGTAAACAGTTCTGCCGCCCACCCACGGGTGGGGCCGGCTGTCGCGGCACACCCAGTGGCACCGCATAAACAGTTCTGCACGCCCACCCACGGGTGGGGCCGGCCGTGGCGGCACACCCAGAGGCAACCGCAAGCCCTTCTGCACGCCCACCCACGGGTGGGCCGGCCGTGCGGCACACCCAGAGGCAACACGCAAACACTTCTGCACGCCCACCCACGGGTGGGCCGGCCGTGGCGGCACACCCAGTGGCACACGCAAACAGTTCTGCACGCCCACCCACGGGGTGGGCCGGCCGTGGCGGCACACCCAGTGGCACACGCAAACAGTTCTGCACGCCCACCCACGGGTGGGGCCGGCCGTGCGGCACATCCAGTGGCAACACGCAAACAGTTCTGCGCCCACCCACGGGTGGGCCGGCCGTGCGGCACACCCAGAGGCACACGCAAACCCTTCTGCACGCCCACCCACGGGTGGGCCGGCCGTGCGACACGCAGTGGCACGCGCAAACAGTTCTGCACGCCCACCCACGGGTGGGCCGGCCGTGGCGGCACACCCAGTGGCACACGCAAACAGTTCTGCACGCCCACCCACGGGGTGGGCCGGCGTCGGCGGCACACCCAGTGGCACACGCAAACAGTTCTGCCGCCCACCCACGGGTGGGCCGGCCGTCGTGACACACCCAGAGGCAACCGCAGGCCCTTCTGCACGCCCACCCACGGGTGGGCCGGCCGTCGTGGCACACCCAGAGGCAACCGCAAAACCGTTCTGCACGCCCACCCACGGGTGGGCCGGCCGTGGCGGCACACCCAGAGGCAACCGCAAACAGTTCTGCACGCCCACCCACGGGTGGGGCCGGCCGTGGCGGCACACCCAGTGGCACCGCTAAACAGTTCTGCACGCCCACCCACGGGGTGGAGCCGGCCGTGGCGGCACACCCAGTGGCACACGCAAACAGTTCTGCACGCCCACCCACGGGGTGGGCCGGCCCGTCGCGGCACGCCAGTGGCACACGCAAACCGCTTCTGCACGCCCACCCACGGGTGGGCCGGCCGTGCAGCACACCCAGTGGCACACACAAACAGTTCTGCACGCCCACCCACGGGTGGAGCCGGCCGTCGTGACACACCCAGAGGCAAGCGCAAGCCCTTCTGCACGCCCACCCACGGGTGGGCCGGCCGTGAAACAGAGGCGAGGAACTCTGCTGAT
>JAKWBO010001420.1:0-14312 GCA_034336685.1 Luscinia luscinia
CCGACGGTGTCCCTGGTGACAGTAACAGTGTCCCTTGACAGTGCCCTGGTGACACTGACGGTGCCCTGAGTGATCGGTGGCCCTGGTGACACTGACAGTGGCCCTGGTGACGAGTGACAGTGCCCTGGTGACGAGTGACAGTGCTCTGGTGCCAGTGCCAGTGCCCCGGGTGACAGTAACGGTGTCGATTGCCAGTGCCAGTGTCCTGGTGACAGTGACGAGTGCCCCTGGTGACAGTGACCAGTGTCCTGGACAGTGGCCCTGGTGCCAGTGCCAGTGTCCCTGGTGCCAGTGCCCTGGTGACAATGACAGTGTCCCTGGTGACCAGTGTCCCGGTGCCAGTGCCAGTGTCCTGGTGACAATGACCAGTGCCCTGGTGCTGGTGCCAGTGTCCCTGGTGACAGTGCCGGTGCCCTGGTGCCAGTGTCCCGGTGCCAGTGCTCTGGTGACAATGACGAGTGTCCTTGGTGACAATGACAGTGTCCCTGGTGCCGGTGCCAGTGCCCTGGTGACAATGACGAGTGCCCTGGCAGCTGCCCGCGGTGCTGGCCCTGGGAGCGCAGGGATGGGTGCCAGCGCTGAGAACCCGGGTGGGGCTGCACGGGGGCTGTGCCGCTCTGGCAGAGGTGGCTGTCCCCAGACACGTGGGGACACGTCCCCAGCACCCCTGCAGCACAAGCCCCTGGCCTGGCTCACACAGAGCAGCAGCCGTGTGCCAGCCGCGCCAGGCTGAGCTTTGTGCCAGGAGCTCCTGCCCCTACCCACATCTCCAACTGCCCAGATCCCACCAAACCGCACGGATGGAGCTGCTCCAGGCAGTTCTGGCGGGGACTTAGGGGACAGGAGCTCTGCCACTGCAGAGGGTGGCTGAAGGTCACCGCGGGGACCTGCTGGTGCCCAGGGCGGCTGGGGAGGGACAGCGCCGGCCAGGGAAGAGCAGAGGGCACTGAATCACCCTGACACATTGTCACCTCCCGGCCCGGCTGCCCAGGGGCGCGTCCCGTGCATTCCCGGGGATTTGCAGCCTCCAGCTCAGCCCGGTGCAGAGAGCTGGGCTGTGGAAGGGAACTCGCCCTCCTCCCCATGGGACCGCTCCCACGGCGCCCGCGGTGTCCCCAGCGTGGGGACAGCCACCGAGGGTGCCACTGCCCCGGACCCAGCCCCTGCTGTCTGCTCCACAGGCACAGAGAAACCCAGGGCATTGGAGCCCAGCCCCAAAGCAGAGCTGCCCTGTGCTAGCAGCAACCTGGGGTCCAGCCAGCCCAGAGAAGCCCAGCCCGCCCTGGCATGCATATCCTGCATCCAGCATTGCTGCATCCCGCATTGCTGCATTCCCATTCCTGCATCCTGCATTCCGCATTGCTGCATTGCTGCATCCCCATTCCTGCATCATGCATGCTGCATCCTGCATTGCTGCACCCACTTTCCCGCACCCTGCATTGCTGCATTTCCCATTCCTGCACCCACATTCCTGCATTCCGCATTCCTGCACCCTGCATTCCACATCCTGCATTCCTGCATTTCCCATTCCTTCACTCACGTTCCTGCGCCCACATTCCTGCATTTGCCATTTTTGCATTTCCCATTCCTGCATTTCCCATTCCTGCGCCCACATTCCTGCATTTCCCATTCCCGCACTCGCGTTCCCGCATCCACACCTGGCGCCAGGTGCTGCCGCAGCCCGTGGGGAGCCCCTGCACAGCCAGCTGCTCCGGCCGCCGGGGCAGCGTTACCTGGCCCAGGTGAGTCCCAGGGGCGGTGCCCGGCCGGCAGCAGCGGCAGGATGCCCAGGGCCCGGGAGGCAGGCGCGGCCTCAGCGCCAGCACCCGCACCCGCACGGCGCGGCAGCAGTGGTTGATGAGCCACAGGTGCACGCTGACCCGGGTCCTGATCCGCACCAGGCACTTCACCATGGTGGCACGGCGCGGGCACGGCGCAGAGGCGCGGGGCACGGTGCGGGCACTGGCACGGTGCGGGGCACTGCTGCCCGCCGGCGCCCGCGGCTGTTTTGGGCTCCTGGGCCGCGGGAGCGGCTGAAGTGGGAGCGAGGGAAGGCGAAGGGGCGGAACCAGCTCGGGAGTGATTGAGGTGGGAGGTGATTTCATGCTCTGGCTGCTTCCCAGCGGCGTGTGGGGACAGATGTCACACCTCACCGGGTGACAGAGGTGACCCTGCCTGCTGCCGTCCCCAAACCTGGCACAGCCCGGGATCCCGTGGTGGAATTAAATCCGCCCTTGGGCAGCCAGTCCCTGTCCCTGCCCGCGTTCCAGCCAGGGGCAGGCGGGACCGCAGGGGCAGGAACAGCCGTGTCACAGCCGTGTCACAGCCAGCGGGGACGCGCTGCTGTCCCCAGCAGGGGACACAGCCACCCGCCCCAGCACGTGCCAGCCCGGAGGGCACCCCCACAGCTGCTGCCAGCGCTGTGCCTCTGCCAGGTGTTCTTCCAGAGCAGCCTGCACTGCCACAGTCCCGGCCGGAGCAGGAGCGGCTGGAAGCTAGCACAGCAGGGACAAGGCACTGGGACAAGCCTCGGCTGGGCGTGTGTGTATGTGTGCAAATGTGTGTGTGTGTGTGCAAATGTGTGTGTGTACCTGTGTGTGTGTGTACCTCTGTGTGTGTGTGTGTAAATGTGTGTGTGTGTAAATGTGTGTGCAATGACGTGTGTGATGATTTCACCATGTGTAGTCTGTGCCTTTTAATGTAATGTAGTAATCTGTGATCTGTGTGCCTGTACCTGTGTTGTACCTGTACCTGTGTGTACCTGCTATATGTTTTTAGAGATAAATATTCCCTTACTTATTATTTTATTTGAGTGAAGTGTGTGCCACATTCTATGGAATGTGTTTTATACCTGTATTGCCATGCTATATCTTATTATTTTATCTGAATATTAGTACCTATGAGTGTGGTGTCCCCAATGCCAGTGCATTATTATAATTCAGTCTTTGACTCTATTGCTCAATTTTTTCTTCCTATTTTATTTCATGTCTTTCTGTATATATATTGCCTGTACCTGTAGCCACCCTTTAGTTGTGGTATTACTACAATTACTTTGATGTGCTAGAGTGAAGATCTTGCAGCTCATCTAGATGTATATTATGTGTACTATTATGTGTCACATTCTTTGATTATTTTTACCACCCAGGTGATTCCCAGCCACCCATTATTTACATTGGAATCTTGTCTGATTGTGTACCTGTTCTGTTTTCTTGATTGTATTCCCCATTCTTATTACATTTTCTATGATAGGAGATCTTAATCATGCTGTGTGCTTTTATATTTATCATTATAACATTACCATACCATAATGGCACCTACTAGATTGTGGTGTCACCCCCAGTATATCTACCTTTATGGTGATCTTTGCAGCTCTCTAATTGTATTTACCTTTTGTGCCTGCCAGGTGTAGATTATCTTTGTTTATTATTTTCTTCTTTATTCTGATCTTTTTGGCTCTATATATCTTCTATTATTTTCTTTGTTTCTGCCACCATTGTACTACCATTATGTTGGTCATTACCTGTCTCCTTTATGTTGGAGATGCAAAACCTACTTGGAACAGGAGTATATGGCGAATGATGCGTGATAGATGGGCAGCTCTCAAAACAAACATAACTGACCTCAGACAAGGACTAGGACAGAAGGTTAGAGATAATTGGGATAGGGGTTGGAGGACAGGATAGAGTGAGACTCTGTTTTGAGCTGACCAGGCCAACCTGCCCCAAACCAACCCAAATCTCTGGTGGATCTCTGGGTCCAACTGATCTTAGCTCAGGACTCCATCACCTCTTATTACGCAGCACTCTTGAGCAGTGACACTATATAACTGGTAGAAGATGGAATTCATAAACCCCACCGAACTCAGAGTGTTGGTGGCTTTATGACGCTTAGGACACCCAAATGATATTTGGTAAACCCCCCATGAGCGACACAGGACTGGGGGTTACTCGACTCACAGGGTTTTAGAGTACCCAGCTCCCATGACCTGAGAGTTTTTAGACTCAGTCACTAGACTCACGGGTTGCCCAGAGCTCACGGGACACACCCAGAGCTCACAGGGACACAGTGACACCCAGAGCTCACAGGACACCCAGAGCTCAGGTGACACACCCAGGCCACACCCAGAGCTCACAGCGACACAGGGACAGACCCAGAGCTCACAGGGACACACCAAGAGACACCCACAGCTCACAGCGACACATGGGACCCCAGAGCTCAAAGAATGGCCACCCAGAGCTCAGAGTGACACAGGGGCACACCCACAGTGACACAGGGACACACCAGAGCTCCACAATGACACAATGACTACAGCCAGAGCTCACAGTGACACCCACGGCCCACACAGTGCCACCCCCCAGAGCTCACAGTGACAGTGGCACTGGCCCCCAGCCCGCTACCTGTGCGGGGCGGCTGCCCTTGAAGAACAGGTTGCTGCTGGACACCGTCCGCACCTGGCTCGACTTCTCAACCTGCGACAAAGCAGCGGCGTGAGAGCCCCGCCCGCGGGCTGGGACACCAGAGTGAGGGACAGCCCGGGGTGACAGTGTCACCGGGACTGAGGACAGAGCCCTGGGGGTGGCAGTGCCACCAGAAGTGAGGGACAGGGCCCTAGGGGTGGCAGTGTCACTGGGGGTGAGGACAGAGCCCTGGGGGTGGCAGTGTCACTGGAAATGAAGGTCAGGGCCCTGGGGGTGGCAGTGTCACCGGAGTGAGGGACAGCCCTGGGGGTGGCAGTGTCACTGGAGTGAGGACAGCCCTGGGGGTGGCAGTGTCACTGGGGGTGAGGCACAGGACCCTGGGGCTGGCAGTGTCACCAGAGTGAGGGACAGGGCCCTGGGGGTGGCAATGTCTGCCCAGAGGAGGGACAGCCCTGCGGCTGGCAGTGTCACGGAGTGAGGGACAGCCCTGGGGGTGGCAGTGTCACCAGAGTGAGGGACAGCCCCAGGGGTGACAGTGTCACCGGGACTGAGGGACAGAGCCCTAGGGGTGTAGTGCCACCAGAGTGAGGGACAGGGCCTGAGGGTGGCAGTGTCACTGGGGGTGAGGACAGAGCCCTGGGGGTGGCAGTGTCACTGGAAATGAAGGTCAGGGCCCTGGGGGTGGCAGTGTCACCGGAGTGAGGACAGCCCTGGGGGTGGCAGTGTCACTGGAGTGAGGGACAGCCCTGGGGGTGGCAGTGTCACTGGGGTGAGGCACAGGACCCTGGGGCTGGCAGTGTCACCAGAGTGAGGGACAGCCCTGGGGGGGGTGGCAGTGTCACCGGGACCGCTGGTGGCACCGACCCCGCCCTGCAGGTGTCCAGCAGCCCCGGGGCTCTGCAGGGGCTCGGCCGCCGCTCCTGGCAGGGACCCCAGCAGCCCCGACCCTCGGACACCCCCGTGGCCGGGGGCTGAGGGACAGCCTGGTCCCCACCCCCTCCGGGGGGCACAGGCGCAGTGACCCCTGCCACCACCAGTGACAGAGGTTTGTGCAGCAGCTCTGCACTCCCACTCCGTGCCCGTGCCACAGGCGTGGAACCTGCTGGGTGCAGAATTCCCGTGAGAATTCACCCCTGCCCAGCCCGGCAGCTGCTGAGCAAAATAAACCTCGCTAAGGCACGAGAGCCCTGGCTGAAGGGGGCAGGGGCAGGACAGGGCCGGCACCCCAGGATTCGTCCCAAATCATCGCTGGGAAGCTCCTGTGGAAATTTGCTGTGCAGGGGGAGCACAGAGGGGGCTGCGGAAGGAGGGCAGACCCACCCGGGGCACTGGCGGCTCTGGGCTGTGGCTCTGCCGGGAACCGAGCCCGGGGCTGCAGGACACCCCCGAGCCGCACTCACTTGTAGAACGCCTGGTTCTCGATCCCGCACTTCCAGAGGTGCTTGCAGGCTTCTGGCGTTGGCGCAAAGTAGGTGAGAACGATTTTCTTCTCCTGGAGGAGGCGGGCAGGGGAGTCAGGGAGAGCGGGGGGCTCGTCCCAAGGCGCCGGGAGCGGCGGAAAGGCGGGCGGAGCGGCACCGGCATCGCCAGGTCCTGCTCGGGGCGTGGGACCAGCCTGCAGGGACAGGAGGTGCTCCCAGTGCTCCAGTGCTCCCAGTGCTCCCGGTGCTCCCGGTGCTCCCACTCTGCTCCCACTCTGCTCCCACTGCTCCCGGTGCTCCCAGTGCTCCCACTGTGCTCCCGGTGCTCCAGTGCTCCCAGTGCTCCCAGTGCTCCGGTGTCCAGTGCTCCCAGTGTCTGCTCCACTGCTCCCGGTGCTCCCGGTGCTCCCGGTGCTCCCACTCTGCTCCCACTCTGCTCCCACTGTTCCCCTCTGCTCACTCTGCCCCAGCCTTTGGGAACAGCCAGAAACAGAAAATTCCTGCTGGGAGGCAGCTGCAGGTAGAGCTGTTCTGGCTGTGAGGGGGATGGAGATGGGTAAAGGGAATGATCCTGGGGGATCATGGCCAGGAGCTGGGCTGGGGCTGAGGGGGCAGTGCCAGGTCTGGGCACAGCAGGAGCAGGAGTGACCCCAGCACTGGTGCAGTGCCCAGGATCATGCAGTGCCCAGGGTGATGCCGTGCCCAGGGTGCCAGGGCAAGGAGGCACTCACCTCCTTCTGGCTCACGTACAGGTAGAAAGTTTTCCCTTGAATTTCATCTTGGTCACCTCGTTCCTGCGAGGGACAAGGACGGGCAGGAGGAGCTGAGGAGCCCAGAGCAAAACTCACCCAGAGCAAAACTCACCCGGACCAGAGCTAGCCCAGACCAGAGCTAACCCAGACCAGAACTCGCTAGCCCAGCCCAAAACTCACTAACCCAGCCCAAAACTCACCCAGAGCAAAACTCACCCGGACCAGAACTCACCCAGACCACAGCTAACCCAGACCAAAACTCACCCAGAGCAAAACTCACCCGGACCAGAACTAACCTAGACCAGAGCTAGCAGCCCAGAACTCACCCAGACTAAAATTCACCCAGACCAGAACTAACCCAGACCAGAACTAACCCAGCCCAGAACTAACCCAGACCAGAACTAGCCCAGACCAGAACTCACCCAGACCAGAGCTAACTTAGCCCAAAACGCACCCCAGAGCAAAACTCACCCAGAGCAAAACTCACCCAGACCAGAACTAACCCAGACTAAAACTCACCGGACCAGGACTCACCGGACCAGAGCTAGCCCAGACCAGAGCTAACCCAGACCAGAACTCACCCAGACTAAAACTCACCGGACCAGAACTAGCAGCCCAGAGCTAACCCAGCCCAGAACTAGCCCAGACCAGAGCTAACCCAGAGCAAAACTCACCCAGCCAAAACTCACCCAGCCCAGAGCTCACCCAGCCCAGGGCAGGAGGGCACTCAGCCCCTGCAGTGCTTTGATGCAGATTTCAGCCTTTTGGCCATTTTTAGGATGATTTTTGGGGGGTTTGGCCATTCAACGTGCGATTCTCAGCCTTTCTCCTCAGAACCCCCTGGAACTTGGCTGGGTTTTAGGACCATTTGGGTGTTTCAGTGCAATTTTAGGACTCTGGGACCCTTTTCCTGTGATTTGTGGGGATTTTTGTGTTTCCCAGTGCGAGTTTTTGTGGGGTTTGACTGGGCTGGATTTTCCCTGCTGTTTTTCCCGACAGTCCGAGCAGCTGGACTCACCACTTGATGAAGTGAACTCTCTTGTTCCCCTGCAGCACCACGAAGCCAAAGGGGGTGAAGGCCAGGAAAGCTGCATTGCCAGACACGTCCTGCAGGGACACAGCCAGGGCTGCTGCCACCAGGCTCTCACTCTCACTGCTATCCTCGAGACTTATTATTATTATTATTATTATTATTGTTATTGTTATTGTTATTATTGTCATTTACATTTACATTTACACGATATTATATTTATTTTATTATATTTATTATATAAACAATAGTATATTAATTATATTGTATTATATTATATATTATATTGTATTATATTATATATTATATTGTATAATATAATATAATATTACATTATATTACATTATATATTATATTATATTATATTATATTATATTATATTATATTATATTATATTATATTATATTATATTATATTATATTATATTATATTATATTATATTATATTATATTATATTATATTATATTATATTCCATTCTATTCCGTTCCATTCTATTCTATTCTATTCTATTCTATTCTATTCTATTCTATTCTATTCTATTCTATTCCATTCCATTCCATTCCATTCCATTCCATTCCATTCCATTCCATTCCATTCCATTCCATTCCATTAACATAATATGATGTTATAGTTCTTGCAACTCATGTTTATTTATTGGTATATATCACGACTATACTACTCTCTATATAGTTATTCTATAGATATACACAATATATTGGTGTGTGTCTACGTTTGGTGTGTATAATTACTGCAATATATATGGTTTGTTACAGTTATATATAGTTTAATACAGTTATTTATTGTATTATCTCAGAATATCCCGACTCGGAAGGGACCTGCTGACGTCCAAATCCTAAATATATAAATATTATAAATAGCAGTGAACAGAACGTGATAACCCCCAGCTGCTCTTCCCGCCTGGGAGCCGTGCCCAGCGCGGGCGCCTGGCTCAGCCCAGGGCACTAATTAATGGCAGCGCTAATTGGAGCGGCCCTGCCGGCTGAAATCCAGTGGGAGCAGGAGCCCCAGTGGGGTTTGACCAGGTCCGTGCAGAAATGAGAGGGGCCCTGTTGTGGCCACACACACACAGGGACCTGCAGCAGAACCAGCACAACACAAAAACAGCCCTGCCCGGGAGGGGAAAATCTCCTTTGTTTGTTTTTGGGGCGGAAACTGCCCTGGGAACTCCCCAGCAGTGAAGGGACCCTGAGCTGACAGTGGCTGGGGAGGGGAACTGCCCCTCACCCAAACTTCTCCGCGACCCACGGGAGAAGAGAGAGCAGAACCAGCCTCATTTCACTGATAAATTTGGGTTCCAGGTCTTTAAGCAGCCCCGGATGAGCTGGGCAGAGTTCTGCGGGCAGACACACAAGAGTGTGCTTGTCCGAGCTGTTATGAGAACACCACCGAGTGTAAATCAGAACACTAATTAGTGTAAATCAGAACACTTATTAGTGTAAATCGAATCTGCTCAGCGGGCTCGGGGGTGAGAGGGTGGCAGGTACCCGCCTGCAGCAGCAAAACCCACGGACCTGCTGGGGACACACGGCCTCAGAGGGAGCCCAGAGCAGAGCAAGCTCTGGTGCCAGAAACTGCCCAAAAATGGGGAAACGCCCCAGTTCAGCGCCAGTGTGCTCATGGGCACAGCCGAGGGCAAAGCCCAGCACAGGCACTGCCTGGAGGAGAAATTCCTGCGTGCTCTGCACCCCGCGTCCCCCCGCCCGTGCTGGGATTGCCGGGGGGCCACGGGCAGCCACTCCTCGCCAGTAAAGGGAATTTCCAGCAGCAAACTGGGCTCTGGGCAGGGCCTGCCCCAGGCTGGTCACTGCTGCTGCCTCGCCCAGAGCTCTGCAGGAGGGGATGGAGCCCCTGCCGCAGCTGCCTGTGCCGAGAGAGCCCTGCGGCTCCCTGGTGCCCTGGGAGGGGCCCAGGGCATTCACATACCCCTGCCTTGATATCCTGGGAGGGTCCCCGAGCACTCACAATCCCTCTGAGAGCCCTGGGAGGGTCTCAGGGCACTCACACCCCCCTACCCTGAACCCTGGGAGGGTCTCAGAGCATTAACACCCCTCCTGAGAGCCCTGGGAGGGTCTCAGGGCACTCACACCCCTGCCCTGAACCCCGGGAGGGTCCCAGAGCACTCACAATCCCTGCTGAGAGCCCTGGGAGGGGTCTCAGAGCACTCCACCCCTACCCTGAACCCCGGGAGGGTCCCAGAGCACTCACAATCCCTGAGAGCCCTGGGAGGGTCTCAGGGCACTCACACCCCTGCCCTGAACCCTGGGAGGGTCTCAGGGCACTCACACCCTGCCCTGATTCCTGGGGGTTTCAGAGCCCTCCCCGTGCCCTGGTGCTCCCACAGCCCGGGGATGGGGCTGAGCGAGGCTCACAGCCCCAGCACAGCCCCAGAGCCACTGGCAGGTGACAGAAGCCCCTGGGACAGTCGCTGCCCCCCCAGTGGGTCACAGAGAGGAGCCCACCCCGGGAAGGGCTGAGGGGCTGCTTTACCTTGCAGGGGTGAGGGTCCACCCCGTAGGTCTCCAGAGTCTGGGCTTTCCTGAGGAAATTCAGCTCTGAAGTCGCGAGTGTCTGCCCACTGCAGGGGGGAAAAACGGGAAAAAAATCATTCCATGGCAGGCAGGGGGTGAAGGCAGCTGCAGGGATGGAGCCAGGGCTGTGTCCCTGCGCCAGGGGCTGCTGCCGAGCTCCCCCTGCCTTCCCCCACAGACATTTAGGAATTAGGAATTCATCCCCAAACGCGGCAGGTGCCTTTGGCCCTTCCCCGTGCTGCGCTGGCTGCTCAGTGTCTCCTGCAGTAAAGGGAATTTCCAGCAGCAGCTGGGCTCTGGGCAGGATTGTTCTGTGTAATGCTGCATTTCTATTTTAATTCTCCTGCTGAAGAACTGTTATTCCTGATTCCCACATCCCTGAGAGCCCCTTAATTTCAAAATGATAATAATTTGGAGGGAGGGGGTTTCCACTCTCCATTTCAAGGAGAATCTCCTGCCTGCATTGGCAGACACCTGTCCTAACCAGGACAGTCCCCACCCCTCATCCGCCCTACCTGAGCTCCGACTTGTGGATCTCGGCGATTTTCCTCTCCAGCTTCTCCGAGTGCTTGGGGAAGAACTGGAACTTGGAGCTGTAGCCCTCGGGGTGCTTGCCTGGGTCGTAGTCCCCGATCTCAGCTGGGGGAGACAGGCAGTGGGGCAGAGCTGGGGGCAGAGCTGGGGGCAGAGCTCGGGGCAGAGCCCCACACCCCAATTTTGGGTTGCTGAGGCAGCCCCTGGCACTGCCCCGAGTTTTGCCCCACACCCCAATTTTGGGTTGCTGAGGCACCCCTGGCACTGCCCCGGGTTTTGCCCCACACCCCAATTTTGGGTTGGTGTGGCACCCCTGGCACTGCCCCGGGTTTTGCCCCCCACCCCAATTTTGGGTTGGTGACACAGCCCTGGCACTGCCCCGGGTTTTGCCCCACACCCCAATTTTGTGTTGCTGAGGCACCCTGGCACTGCCCAGGTTTTGCCCCCACCCCAATTTTGGGTTGGTGTGGCAGCCTAGCACTGCCCGGGTTTTGCCCCACTCCCCAATTTTGGGTTGGTGTGGCACCCTGGCACTGCCCGGGTTTTGCCCCACTCCCCAATTTTGGGTTGGTGACACAGCCCTGGCACTGCCCCGGGTTTTGCCCCACACCCAATTTTGGGTTGGTGACACAGCCCTGGCACTGCCCGGGTTTTGCCCCACTCCCCAATTTTGGGTTGGTGTGGCACCCCTGGCACTGCCCCGGGTTTTGCCCCACTCCCCAATTTTGGGTTGGTGAGGCACCCTGGCACTGCCCGGGTTTTGCCCCACTCCCCAATTTTGGGTTGGTGACACAGCCCTGGCACTGCCCAGGTTTGCCCCCACCCCAATTTTGGGTTGGTGACACAGCCCCTGGCACTGCCCGGGTTTTGCCCCACACCCCAATTTTGGGTTGGTGACACAGCCCTGGCACTGCCCCGGGTTTTGCCCCCCACCCCAATTTTGGGTTGGTGACACAGCCCTGGCACTGCCCCGGGTTTTGCCCCACTCCCCAATTTTGGGTTGGTGTGGCACCCCTGGCACTGCCCGGGTTTTGCCCCACACCCCAATTTTGGGTTGGTGAGGCACCCCTGGCACTGCCCCGGGTTTTGCCCCACACCCCAATTTTGGGTTGGTGAGGCACCCTGGCACTGCCCCGGGTTTTGCCCCACACCCCAATTTTGGGTTGGTGAGGCACCCTGGCACTGCCCCGGGTTTTGCCCCCACCCCAGTTTTGGGTTGGCCGTTCCTGCCCTACCCTGCAGGATGTAGGCAGCCAGCAGAGCAGCATCTGAGGTCTTGCACAGGAGCCTGCCGTGGTACAGATCCCTCTTGATCTGCAGGAACACCAGGTACCTGGGCACAGGGGAGATTCTCCTCGTGAGGCGCCGGCCAAACCAGCCAAACAGGCACAGAACAGCTGCAGGCACCCGCTGACATCCCTCCCCAGCAGCTCCTTCACCCAACAGCTTCCCCACCACGGGATTTGCTCCTTCCCGAACTCCCTGTGCCCCTCTAGGTCCTGCTGTGTGCACTCACACCCTCCTCTGTGCCCACCACGAGCATCACCCGGGGCACTGATGACTCCCCCAGCCCAGGGAAAGGACAAGCCCTGGTGGAAAAATTAGATATTCCAGTAAATTTAAAGCTAAGTAACATTTTGGGCATGTCGTGTGGCATTTGGGAAAACCTTTAGCTGCTAAAACATAAGTCATGGAGTGAAGGAGCAAAATGGAGTGCTCAGAAATGGATTTAAATAGCCAGACTTGTGCTCTGCAGTCCTCGTGCCTCATTGCTCTAATCTGAGTTTATGATGAGGTAAACCATTAATTTGCACAGATAAAATACATTAAAGAGAAATCTTGGTGTTAAAGTGGACTCAGTCCAGGGAAAAGTGAATTTTAAGCCTGGGTTCCAGCTGCAGCACAGCTCAAAGGGCAGCAAGCAGGGGCAGCTCCCCTGGCCCTGGGGGGTGTCAGAAGGCAGAGTTAGGTAAGGCTGGGGAGGAAATTCTTCTCTGCATTCCACCCCTGCCTTGGGCAGGGACACGCAGGCCAGGCTGCTCCTGAGCCACCCTCACACGGGGGAATTTCTGTCACACTCAGGGTGCTGTGACACAGCCAGGGCCACACTCAGGGTGCTGTGACACAGCCAGGGTGACACTGGGGATGCTGTGACACAGCCAGGGCCACACTCAGGGTGCTGTGACATGCTCAGGGCCGTGCTGGGGCCCTGGAAATTTGGTTTGGAAATCAGTGCACCCACAGAATGAGCCAGGGGCTCCAGTCCCAGAGCCCAGCGATGGTTTGGGCTGGAAACAACCTTGAAGCTCATCCCATTGCACCCTGAGCCCCCCGCGGGGCTGGAACCGCCCGTGCCCGGGGCTGTTCGCTGTCCCCTGTCCCAGCCCGGGGCTGTTTTTCTGTCCCCAGCCGTGCCCGTCCCTCCGCTCCCCGCCCCCAGCCCTGCCCAGCCCAGCCCTGCCCAGCCCAGCCCACCCTCACCTGGTGATCTCCTCCTTCAGCGCCGCGAGGTCCGTGGGGTAGAACTTGACTCGGAAGCACATGGTGAAGGGCGGCTGGGCTGGGGAGCAGGGGCGCGGTGTCACGAGGCAGGGCTGTCCTCGCCTCAGCACCCCTGGGGCCCCCGAGTGAAGGGGCACCCACTCCTCACTCGCCAGTGTCCCCGCTGGAGCTGTGGCTCTGCAGCTGCCACCCCCAGTGCCACCCCGCCACTGCTGTCCTGCTCCTGCGGGCTGCTGCTGTTATCAGTGCACGAAATGGTGTTGGCTCTTCGCAAGTATTGGATAAATGCTGTACGTATAATGTAAAAACAGCATTTCTACGTGGATGTAGTCTTGGGTAATAGTAAAAGTTAGACATAAGTGTTTTAGACATAGTATATGTAAACTACCCGTTTAGTCAAAGATAACAGCCCGTGATGGGACCCCTGCAGCTGACAGGACAATTATCAACACTCACCACCCAAATTAAAAGGGATAAGGAGAAGAATAAAACCACAAGCCAAAAAACAGGCATGCTCTAAAAAGGCGGACCCGAGGAGTGGCCGTGCTAACAGTTCCCATAAACAGTGAACTATGCATAAAGGTCTATAAATATGTGACAAATAAATAAATTGTAAAACGTATTTAAAGGGGTTCCCGAAGCAGAGGTGTGCTCTGAGCAGCACGCCAAGCACCGGCCGTTTAACCCTTTGCTTTATGTCTCCTGTCGCCTTTTTATTAAACCTTTAATTCTCCCAAAGCATAAGCCGTGTTTTCTACAGTGCCCTGTGCTGGCTGGGGATCTCCTGCTCTCAGCTTCTGGGACAGCCTGGGGGCAGGGCTGGGGGCTGCCCGGAGAACAGGAATGCATCTGGGACGGAAGGAGCACAGGAGGCTGCAGCACTCACCCCGCATCTGCTTCACAACCGACTTGGTGAACTCCAGCCAGTGCTGAAAGGAAAGAAGCTCGTTAAAGGCTCGGGGCCACGAGCAGATCCCCTGTGAGAGGAAAGTCGAATTTGTCTTTACAAACCAGCTGTAGATCTGCCGGTAGATAAAGCTAGCACTGAGAAATAAAAGATACAATGGGATGGATCCCACTGATTGGTGAATGGGAAAATATATTT
>JAKWBO010001421.1:0-14289 GCA_034336685.1 Luscinia luscinia
CCGGTGTTCTGTGCAGAGCACCTCAGTGCAGTGTGGTTTCCTTAATGGCGGTTTGTAGCAAGAAGCGATTTCAGGCTGAGGGAGGTGAAGTGCCGTCTACCCTCTCACAGAACACTCTGCTGGGAAGTTCTGCTACTGCCAAAACACGCCTGGCATGTGCACTTTTCTTCTAAAACCTCTCTACCATAGCAATATTCTCTGCTTCTTGAAAGCATACCATACACTCTTTCCACTATGCATAGCGAAGAGCACTGCAGTGCACCTAAAGCTAAAGCGAAAGTGTGCACAGCACACCACAGATCTCACTTTGCACTACACCTAGAAATGGCTTCTCTGCATCACTGATATCTAGCACAGAAATCTGCACGACGAATAACTATGTTGTAGCTAAGCTGGTTCTGGCATATCCTGCTTCATACCACTAGTCCCTGACAACCGGTATTCTGTGCAGAGCACCTCAGTGCAGTGTGGTTTCCTTAATGGCGGTTTGTAGCAGAAGCGATTTCAGGCTGAGGAGGTGAAGTGCCGTCTACCCCTCTCACAGAACACTCTGCTGGGAAGTTCTGCTACTGCCAAAACACGCCTGGCATGTGCACTTTTCTTCTAAAACCTCTCTACCATAGCAATATTCTCTGCTTCTTGAAAGCATACCATACACTCTTTCCACTATGCATAGCGAAGAGCACTGCAGTGCACCTAAAGCTAAAGCGAAGTGTGCACAGCACACCACAGATCTCACTTTGCACTACACCTAGAAATGGCTTCTCTGCATCACTGATATCTAGCACAGAAATCTGCACGACGAATAACTATGTTGTAGCTAAGCTGGTTCTGGCATATCCTGCTTCATACCACTAGTCCCTGACAACCGGTATTCTGTGCAGAGCACCTCAGTGCAGTGTGGTTTCCTTAATGGCGGTTTGTAGCAAGAAGCGATTTCAGGCTGAGGAGGTGAAGTGCCGTCTACCCCTCTCACAGAACACTCTGCTGGGAAGTTCTGCTACTGCCAAAACACGCCTGGCATGTGCACTTTTCTTCTAAAACCTCTCTACCATAGCAATATTCTCTGCTTCTTGAAAGCATACCATACACTCTTTCCACTATGCATAGCGAAGAGCACTGCAGTGCACCTAAAGCTAAAGCGAAGTGTGCACAGCACACCACAGATCTCACTTTGCACTACACCTAGAAATGGCTTCTCTGCATCACTGATATCTAGCACAGAAATCTGCACGACGAATAACTATGTTGTAGCTAAGCTGGTTCTGGCATATCCTGCTTCATACCACTAGTCCCTGACAACCGGTATTCTGTGCAGAGCACCTCAGTGCAGTGTGGTTTCCTTAATGGCGGTTTGTAGCAAGAAGCGATTTCAGGCTGAGGGAGGTGAAGTGCCGTCTACCCCTCTCACAGAACACTCTGCTGGGAAGTTCTGCTACTGCCAAAACACGCCTGGCATGTGCACTTTTCTTCTAAAACCTCTCTACCATAGCAATATTCTCTGCTTCTTGAAAGCATACCATACACTCTTTCCACTATGCATAGCGAAGAGCACTGCAGTGCACCTAAAGCTAAAGCGAAAGTGTGCACAGCACACCACAGATCTCACTTTGCACTACACCTAGAAATGGCTTCTCTGCATCACTGATATCTAGCACAGAAATCTGCACGACGAATAACTATGTTGTAGCTAAGCTGGTTCTGGCATATCCTGCTTCATACCACTAGTCCCTGACAACCGGTATTCTGTGCAGAGCACCTCAGTGCAGTGTGGTTTCCTTAATGGCGGTTTGTAGCAAGAAGCGATTTCAGGCTGAGGGAGGTGAAGTGCCGTCTACCCCTCTCACAGAACACTCTGCTGGGAAGTTCTGCTACTGCCAAAACACGCCTGGCATGTGCACTTTTCTTCTAAAACCTCTCTACCATAGCAATATTCTCTGCTTCTTGAAAGCATACCATACACTCTTTCCACTATGCATAGCGAAGAGCACTGCAGTGCACCTAAAGCTAAAGCGAAAGTGTGCACAGCACACCACAGATCTCACTTTGCACTACACCTAGAAATGGCTTCTCTGCATCACTGATATCTAGCACAGAAATCTGCACGACGAATAACTATGTTGTAGCTAAGCTGGTTCTGGCATATCCTGCTTCATACCACTAGTCCCTGACAACCGGTGTTCTGTGCAGAGCACCTCAGTGCAGTGTGGTTTCCTTAATGGCGGTTTGTAGCAAGAAGCGATTTCAGGCTGAGGAGGTGAAGTGCCGTCTACCCCTCTCACAGAACACTCTGCTGGGAAGTTCTGCTACTGCCAAAACACGCCTGGCATGTGCACTTTTCTTCTAAAACCTCTCTACCATAGCAATATTCTCTGCTTCTTGAAAGCATACCATACACTCTTTCCACTATGCATAGCGAAGAGCACTGCAGTGCACCTAAAGCTAAAGCGAAAGTGTGCACAGCACACCACAGATCTCACTTTGCACTACACCTAGAAATGGCTTCTCTGCATCACTGATATCTAGCACAGAAATCTGCACGACGAATAACTATGTTGTAGCTAAGCTGGTTCTGGCATATCCTGCTTCATACCACTAGTCCCTGACAACCGGTGTTCTGTGCAGAGCACCTCAGTGCAGTGTGGTTTCCTTAATGGCGGTTTGTAGCAAGAAGCGATTTCAGGCTGAGGGAGGTGAAGTGCCGTCTACCCCTCTCACAGAACACTCTGCTGGGAAGTTCTGCTACTGCCAAAACACGCCTGGCATGTGCACTTTTCTTCTAAAACCTCTCTACCATAGCAATATTCTCTGCTTCTTGAAAGCATACCATACACTCTTTCCACTATGCATAGCGAAGAGCACTGCAGTGCACCTAAAGCTAAAGCGAAAGTGTGCACAGCACACCACAGATCTCACTTTGCACTACACCTAGAAATGGCTTCTCTGCATCACTGATATCTAGCACAGAAATCTGCACGACGAATAACTATGTTGTAGCTAAGCTGGTTCTGGCATATCCTGCTTCATACCACTAGTCCCTGACAACCGGTGTTCTGTGCAGAGCACCTCAGTGCAGTGTGGTTTCCTTAATGGCGGTTTGTAGCAAGAAGCGATTTCAGGCTGAGGGAGGTGAAGTGCCGTCTACCCCTCTCACAGAACACTCTGCTGGGAAGTTCTGCTACTGCCAAAACACGCCTGGCATGTGCACTTTTCTTCTAAAACCTCTCTACCATAGCAATATTCTCTGCTTCTTGAAAGCATACCATACACTCTTTCCACTATGCATAGCGAAGAGCACTGCAGTGCACCTAAAGCTAAAGCGAAAGTGTGCACAGCACACCACAGATCTCACTTTGCACTACACCTAGAAATGGCTTCTCTGCATCACTGATATCTAGCACAGAAATCTGCACGACGAATAACTATGTTGTAGCTAAGCTGGTTCTGGCATATCCTGCTTCATACCACTAGTCCCTGACAACCGGTGTTCTGTGCAGAGCACCTCAGTGCAGTGTGGTTTCCTTAATGGCGGTTTGTAGCAAGAAGCGATTTCAGGCTGAGGAGGTGAAGTGCCGTCTACCCCTCTCACAGAACACTCTGCTGGGAAGTTCTGCTACTGCCAAAACACGCCTGGCATGTGCACTTTTCTTCTAAAACCTCTCTACCATAGCAATATTCTCTGCTTCTTGAAAGCATACCATACACTCTTTCCACTATGCATAGCGAAGAGCACTGCAGTGCACCTAAAGCTAAAGCGAAAGTGTGCACAGCACACCACAGATCTCACTTTGCACTACACCTAGAAATGGCTTCTCTGCATCACTGATATCTAGCACAGAAATCTGCACGACGAATAACTATGTTGTAGCTAAGCTGGTTCTGGCATATCCTGCTTCATACCACTAGTCCCTGACAACCGGTGTTCTGTGCAGAGCACCTCAGTGCAGTGTGGTTTCCTTAATGGCGGTTTGTAGCAAGAAGCGATTTCAGGCTGAGGAGGTGAAGTGCCGTCTACCCCTCTCACAGAACACTCTGCTGGGAAGTTCTGCTACTGCCAAAACACGCCTGGCATGTGCACTTTTCTTCTAAAACCTCTCTACCATAGCAATATTCTCTGCTTCTTGAAAGCATACCATACACTCTTTCCACTATGCATAGCGAAGAGCACTGCAGTGCACCTAAAGCTAAAGCGAAAGTGTGCACAGCACACCACAGATCTCACTTTGCACTACACCTAGAAATGGCTTCTCTGCATCACTGATATCTAGCACAGAAATCTGCACGACGAATAACTATGTTGTAGCTAAGCTGGTTCTGGCATATCCTGCTTCATACCACTAGTCCCTGACAACCGGTGTTCTGTGCAGAGCACCTCAGTGCAGTGTGGTTTCCTTAATGGCGGTTTGTAGCAAGAAGCGATTTCAGGCTGAGGGAGGTGAAGTGCCGTCTACCCCTCTCACAGAACACTCTGCTGGGAAGTTCTGCTACTGCCAAAACACGCCTGGCATGTGCACTTTTCTTCTAAAACCTCTCTACCATAGCAATATTCTCTGCTTCTTGAAAGCATACCATACACTCTTTCCACTATGCATAGCGAAGAGCACTGCAGTGCACCTAAAGCTAAAGCGAAAGTGTGCACAGCACACCACAGATCTCACTTTGCACTACACCTAGAAATGGCTTCTCTGCATCACTGATATCTAGCACAGAAATCTGCACGACGAATAACTATGTTGTAGCTAAGCTGGTTCTGGCATATCCTGCTTCATACCACTAGTCCCTGACAACCGGTGTTCTGTGCAGAGCACCTCAGTGCAGTGTGGTTTCCTTAATGGCGGTTTGTAGCAGAAGCGATTTCAGGCTGAGGGAGGTGAAGTGCCGTCTACCCCTCTCACAGAACACTCTGCTGGGAAGTTCTGCTACTGCCAAAACACGCCTGGCATGTGCACTTTTCTTCTAAAACCTCTCTACCATAGCAATATTCTCTGCTTCTTGAAAGCATACCATACACTCTTTCCACTATGCATAGCGAAGAGCACTGCAGTGCACCTAAAGCTAAAGCGAAAGTGTGCACAGCACACCACAGATCTCACTTTGCACTACACCTAGAAATGGCTTCTCTGCATCACTGATATCTAGCACAGAAATCTGCACGACGAATAACTATGTTGTAGCTAAGCTGGTTCTGGCATATCCTGCTTCATACCACTAGTCCCTGACAACCGGTGTTCTGTGCAGAGCACCTCAGTGCAGTGTGGTTTCCTTAATGGCGGTTTGTAGCAAGAAGCGATTTCAGGCTGAGGAGGTGAAGTGCCGTCTACCCCTCTCACAGAACACTCTGCTGGGAAGTTCTGCTACTGCCAAAACACGCCTGGCATGTGCACTTTTCTTCTAAAACCTCTCTACCATAGCAATATTCTCTGCTTCTTGAAAGCATACCATACACTCTTTCCACTATGCATAGCGAAGAGCACTGCAGTGCACCTAAAGCTAAAGCGAAAGTGTGCACAGCACACCACAGATCTCACTTTGCACTACACCTAGAAATGGCTTCTCTGCATCACTGATATCTAGCACAGAAATCTGCACGACGAATAACTATGTTGTAGCTAAGCTGGTTCTGGCATATCCTGCTTCATACCACTAGTCCCTGACAACCGGTGTTCTGTGCAGAGCACCTCAGTGCAGTGTGGTTTCCTTAATGGCGGTTTGTAGCAGAAGCGATTTCAGGCTGAGGGAGGTGAAGTGCCGTCTACCCCTCTCACAGAACACTCTGCTGGGAAGTTCTGCTACTGCCAAAACACGCCTGGCATGTGCACTTTTCTTCTAAAACCTCTCTACCATAGCAATATTCTCTGCTTCTTGAAAGCATACCATACACTCTTTCCACTATGCATAGCGAAGAGCACTGCAGTGCACCTAAAGCTAAAGCGAAAGTGTGCACAGCACACCACAGATCTCACTTTGCACTACACCTAGAAATGGCTTCTCTGCATCACTGATATCTAGCACAGAAATCTGCACGACGAATAACTATGTTGTAGCTAAGCTGGTTCTGGCATATCCTGCTTCATACCACTAGTCCCTGACAACCGGTGTTCTGTGCAGAGCACCTCAGTGCAGTGTGGTTTCCTTAATGGCGGTTTGTAGCAAGAAGCGATTTCAGGCTGAGGGAGGTGAAGTGCCGTCTACCCCTCTCACAGAACACTCTGCTGGGAAGTTCTGCTACTGCCAAAACACGCCTGGCATGTGCACTTTTCTTCTAAAACCTCTCTACCATAGCAATATTCTCTGCTTCTTGAAAGCATACCATACACTCTTTCCACTATGCATAGCGAAGAGCACTGCAGTGCACCTAAAGCTAAAGCGAAAGTGTGCACAGCACACCACAGATCTCACTTTGCACTACACCTAGAAATGGCTTCTCTGCATCACTGATATCTAGCACAGAAATCTGCACGACGAATAACTATGTTGTAGCTAAGCTGGTTCTGGCATATCCTGCTTCATACCACTAGTCCCTGACAACCGGTATTCTGTGCAGAGCACCTCAGTGCAGTGTGGTTTCCTTAATGGCGGTTTGTAGCAAGAAGCGATTTCAGGCTGAGGAGGTGAAGTGCCGTCTACCCCTCTCACAGAACACTCTGCTGGGAAGTTCTGCTACTGCCAAAACACGCCTGGCATGTGCACTTTTCTTCTAAAACCTCTCTACCATAGCAATATTCTCTGCTTCTTGAAAGCATACCATACACTCTTTCCACTATGCATAGCGAAGAGCACTGCAGTGCACCTAAAGCTAAAGCGAAAGTGTGCACAGCACACCACAGATCTCACTTTGCACTACACCTAGAAATGGCTTCTCTGCATCACTGATATCTAGCACAGAAATCTGCACGACGAATAACTATGTTGTAGCTAAGCTGGTTCTGGCATATCCTGCTTCATACCACTAGTCCTGACAACCGGTGTTCTGTGCAGAGCACCTCAGTGCAGTGTGGTTTCCTTAATGGCGGTTTGTAGCAGAAGCGATTTCAGGCTGAGGGAGGTGAAGTGCCGTCTACCCCTCTCACAGAACACTCTGCTGGGAAGTTCTGCTACTGCCAAAACACGCCTGGCATGTGCACTTTTCTTCTAAAACCTCTCTACCATAGCAATATTCTCTGCTTCTTGAAAGCATACCATACACTCTTTCCACTATGCATAGCGAAGAGCACTGCAGTGCACCTAAAGCTAAAGCGAAAGTGTGCACAGCACACCACAGATCTCACTTTGCACTACACCTAGAAATGGCTTCTCTGCATCACTGATATCTAGCACAGAAATCTGCACGACGAATAACTATGTTGTAGCTAAGCTGGTTCTGGCATATCCTGCTTCATACCACTAGTCCCTGACAACCGGTGTTCTGTGCAGAGCACCTCAGTGCAGTGTGGTTTCCTTAATGGCGGTTTGTAGCAAGAAGCGATTTCAGGCTGAGGAGGTGAAGTGCCGTCTACCCCTCTCACAGAACACTCTGCTGGGAAGTTCTGCTACTGCCAAAACACGCCTGGCATGTGCACTTTTCTTCTAAAACCTCTCTACCATAGCAATATTCTCTGCTTCTTGAAAGCATACCATACACTCTTTCCACTATGCATAGCGAAGAGCACTGCAGTGCACCTAAAGCTAAAGCGAAAGTGTGCACAGCACACCACAGATCTCACTTTGCACTACACCTAGAAATGGCTTCTCTGCATCACTGATATCTAGCACAGAAATCTGCACGACGAATAACTATGTTGTAGCTAAGCTGGTTCTGGCATATCCTGCTTCATACCACTAGTCCCTGACAACCGGTATTCTGTGCAGAGCACCTCAGTGCAGTGTGGTTTCCTTAATGGCGGTTTGTAGCAAGAAGCGATTTCAGGCTGAGGAGGTGAAGTGCCGTCTACCCCTCTCACAGAACACTCTGCTGGGAAGTTCTGCTACTGCCAAAACACGCCTGGCATGTGCACTTTTCTTCTAAAACCTCTCTACCATAGCAATATTCTCTGCTTCTTGAAAGCATACCATACACTCTTTCCACTATGCATAGCGAAGAGCACTGCAGTGCACCTAAAGCTAAAGCGAAGTGTGCACAGCACACCACAGATCTCACTTTGCACTACACCTAGAAATGGCTTCTCTGCATCACTGATATCTAGCACAGAAATCTGCACGACGAATAACTATGTTGTAGCTAAGCTGGTTCTGGCATATCCTGCTTCATACCACTAGTCCCTGACAACCGGTGTTCTGTGCAGAGCACCTCAGTGCAGTGTGGTTTCCTTAATGGCGGTTTGTAGCAAGAAGCGATTTCAGGCTGAGGAGGTGAAGTGCCGTCTACCCCTCTCACAGAACACTCTGCTGGGAAGTTCTGCTACTGCCAAAACACGCCTGGCATGTGCACTTTTCTTCTAAAACCTCTCTACCATAGCAATATTCTCTGCTTCTTGAAAGCATACCATACACTCTTTCCACTATGCATAGCGAAGAGCACTGCAGTGCACCTAAAGCTAAAGCGAAAGTGTGCACAGCACACCACAGATCTCACTTTGCACTACACCTAGAAATGGCTTCTCTGCATCACTGATATCTAGCACAGAAATCTGCACGACGAATAACTATGTTGTAGCTAAGCTGGTTCTGGCATATCCTGCTTCATACCACTAGTCCCTGACAACCGGTATTCTGTGCAGAGCACCTCAGTGCAGTGTGGTTTCCTTAATGGCGGTTTGTAGCAAGAAGCGATTTCAGGCTGAGGAGGTGAAGTGCCGTCTACCCCTCTCACAGAACACTCTGCTGGGAAGTTCTGCTACTGCCAAAACACGCCTGGCATGTGCACTTTTCTTCTAAAACCTCTCTACCATAGCAATATTCTCTGCTTCTTGAAAGCATACCATACACTCTTTCCACTATGCATAGCGAAGAGCACTGCAGTGCACCTAAAGCTAAAGCGAAAGTGTGCACAGCACACCACAGATCTCACTTTGCACTACACCTAGAAATGGCTTCTCTGCATCACTGATATCTAGCACAGAAATCTGCACGACGAATAACTATGTTGTAGCTAAGCTGGTTCTGGCATATCCTGCTTCATACCACTAGTCCCTGACAACCGGTATTCTGTGCAGAGCACCTCAGTGCAGTGTGGTTTCCTTAATGGCGGTTTGTAGCAAGAAGCGATTTCAGGCTGAGGAGGTGAAGTGCCGTCTACCCCTCTCACAGAACACTCTGCTGGGAAGTTCTGCTACTGCCAAAACACGCCTGGCATGTGCACTTTTCTTCTAAAACCTCTCTACCATAGCAATATTCTCTGCTTCTTGAAAGCATACCATACACTCTTTCCACTATGCATGGCGAAGAGCACTGCAGTGCACCTAAAGCTAAAGCGAAAGTGTGCACAGCACACCACAGATCTCACTTTGCACTACACCTAGAAATGGCTTCTCTGCATCACTGATATCTAGCACAGAAATCTGCACGACTGAATAACTATGTTGTAGCTAAGCTGGTTCTGGCATATCCTGCTTCATACCACTAGTCCCTGACAACCGGTGTTCTGTGCAGAGCACCTCAGTGCAGTGTGGTTTCCTTAATGGCGGTTTGTAGCAAGAAGCGATTTCAGGCTGAGGGAGGTGAAGTGCCGTCTACCCCTCTCACAGAACACTCTGCTGGGAAGTTCTGCTACTGCCAAAACACGCCTGGCATGTGCACTTTTCTTCTAAAACCTCTCTACCATAGCAATATTCTCTGCTTCTTGAAAGCATACCATACACTCTTTCCACTATGCATGGCGAAGAGCACTGCAGTGCACCTGAAGCTAAAGTGAAAGTGTGCACAGCACACCACAGATCTCACTTTGCACTACACCTAGAAATGGCTTCTCTGCATCACTGATATCTAGCACAGAAATCTGCACGACGAATAACTATGTTGTAGCTAAGCTGGTTCTGGCATATCCTGCTTCATACCACTAGTCCCTGACAACCGGATGTTCTGTGCAGAGCACCTCAGTGCAGTGTGGTTTCCTTAATGGCGGTTTGTAGCAAGAAGCGATTTCAGGCTGAGGGAGGTGAAGTGCCGTCTACCCCTCTCACAGAACACTCTGCTGGGAAGTTCTGCTACCTGCCAAAAACACGCCTGGCATGTGCACTTTTCTTCTAAAACCTCTCTACCATAGCAATATTCTCTGCTTCTTGAAAGCATACCATACACTCTTTCCACTATGCATAGCGAAGAGCACTGCAGTGCACCTAAAGCTAAAGCGAAAGTGTGCACAGCACACCACAGATCTCACTTTGCACTACACCTAGAAATGGCTTCTCTGCATCACTGATATCTAGCACAGAAATCTGCACGACGAATAACTATGTTGTAGCTAAGCTGGTTCTGGCATATCCTGCTTCATACCACTAGTCCCTGACAGCCGGTGTTCTGTGCAGAGCACCTCAGTGCAGTGTGGTTTCCTTAATGGCGGTTTGTAGCAGAGCGATTTCAGGCTGAGGAAGGTGAAGTGCCGTCTACCCCTCTCACAGAACACTCTGCTGGGAAGTTCTGCTACTGCCAAAACACGCCTGGCATGTGCACTTTTCTTCTAAAACCTCTCTACCATAGCAATATTCTCTGCTTCTTGAAAGCATACCATACACTCTTTCCACTATGCATGGCGAAGAGCACTGCAGTGCACCTAAAGCTAAAGCGAAAGTGTGCACAGCACACCACAGATCTCACTTTGCACTACACCTAGAAATGGCTTCTCTGCATCACTGATATCTAGCACAGAAATCTGCCGACGAATAACTATGTTGTAGCTATGCTGGTTCTGGCATATCCTGCTTCATACCACTAGTCCCTGACAACCGGTGTTCTGTGCAGAGCACCTCAGTGCAGTGTGGTTTCCCTAATGTCGCGGTTTGTAGCAAGAAGCGATTTCAGGCTGAGGAGGTGAAGTGCCGTCTACCCCTCTCACAGAACACTCTGCTGGGAAGTTCTGCTACTGCCAAAACACGCCTGGCATGTGCACTTTTCTTCTAAAACCTCTCTACCATAGCAATATTCTCTGCTTCTTGAAAGCATACCATACACTCTTTCCACTATGCATAGCGAAGAGCACTGCAGTGCACCTAAAGCTAAAGCGAAAGTGTGCACAGCACACCACAGATCTCACTTTGCACTACACCTAGAAATGGCTTCTCTGCATCACTGATATCTAGCACAGAAATCTGCACGACGAATAACTATGTTGTAGCTAAGCTGGTTCTGGCATATCCTGCTTCATACCACTAGTCCCTGACAACCGGTGTTCTGTGCAGAGCACCTCAGTGCAGTGTGGTTTCCTTAATGGCGGTTTGTAGCAAGAAGCGATTTCAGGCTGAGGAGGTGAAGTGCCGTCTACCCCTCTCACAGAACACTCTGCTGGGAAGTTCTGCTACTGCCAAAACACGCCTGGCATGTGCACTTTTCTTCTAAAACCTCTCTACCATAGCAATATTCTCTGCTTCTTGAAAGCATACCATACACTCTTTCCACTATGCATAGCGAAGAGCACTGCAGTGCACCTAAAGCTAAAGCGAAAGTGTGCACAGCACACCACAGATCTCACTTTGCACTACACCTAGAAATGGCTTCTCTGCATCACTGATATCTAGCACAGAAATCTGCACGACGAATAACTATGTTGTAGCTAAGCTGGTTCTGGCATATCCTGCTTCATACCACTAGTCCCTGACAACCGGTGTTCTGTGCAGAGCACCTCAGTGCAGTGTGGTTTCCTTAATGGCGGTTTGTAGCAAGAAGCGATTTCAGGCTGAGGAGGTGAAGTGCCGTCTACCCCTCTCACAGAACACTCTGCTGGGAAGTTCTGCTACTGCCAAAACACGCCTGGCATGTGCACTTTTCTTCTAAAACCTCTCTACCATAGCAATATTCTCTGCTTCTTGAAAGCATACCATACACTCTTTCCACTATGCATAGCGAAGAGCACTGCAGTGCACCTAAAGCTAAAGCGAAAGTGTGCACAGCACACCACAGATCTCACTTTGCACTACACCTAGAAATGGCTTCTCTGCATCACTGATATCTAGCACAGAAATCTGCACGACGAATAACTATGTTGTAGCTAAGCTGGTTCTGGCATATCCTGCTTCATACCACTAGTCCCTGACAACCGGTATTCTGTGCAGAGCACCTCAGTGCAGTGTGGTTTCCTTAATGGCGGTTTGTAGCAAGAAGCGATTTCAGGCTGAGGGAGGTGAAGTGCCGTCTACCCCTCTCACAGAACACTCTGCTGGGAAGTTCTGCTACTGCCAAAACACGCCTGGCATGTGCACTTTTCTTCTAAAACCTCTCTACCATAGCAATATTCTCTGCTTCTTGAAAGCATACCATACACTCTTTCCACTATGCATAGCGAAGAGCACTGCAGTGCACCTAAAGCTAAAGCGAAAGTGTGCACAGCACACCACAGATCTCACTTTGCACTACACCTAGAAATGGCTTCTCTGCATCACTGATATCTAGCACAGAAATCTGCACGACGAATAACTATGTTGTAGCTAAGCTGGTTCTGGCATATCCTGCTTCATACCACTAGTCCCTGACAACCGGTGTTCTGTGCAGAGCACCTCAGTGCAGTGTGGTTTCCTTAATGGCGGTTTGTAGCAAGAAGCGATTTCAGGCTGAGGGAGGTGAAGTGCCGTCTACCCCTCTCACAGAACACTCTGCTGGGAAGTTCTGCTACTGCCAAAACACGCCTGGCATGTGCACTTTTCTTCTAAAACCTCTCTACCATAGCAATATTCTCTGCTTCTTGAAAGCATACCATACACTCTTTCCACTATGCATAGCGAAGAGCACTGCAGTGCACCTAAAGCTAAAGCGAAAGTGTGCACAGCACACCACAGATCTCACTTTGCACTACACCTAGAAATGGCTTCTCTGCATCACTGATATCTAGCACAGAAATCTGCACGACGAATAACTATGTTGTAGCTAAGCTGGTTCTGGCATATCCTGCTTCATACCACTAGTCCCTGACAACCGGTATTCTGTGCAGAGCACCTCAGTGCAGTGTGGTTTCCTTAATGGCGGTTTGTAGCAAGAAGCGATTTCAGGCTGAGGAGGTGAAGTGCCGTCTACCCCTCTCACAGAACACTCTGCTGGGAAGTTCTGCTACTGCCAAAACACGCCTGGCATGTGCACTTTTCTTCTAAAACCTCTCTACCATAGCAATATTCTCTGCTTCTTGAAAGCATACCATACACTCTTTCCACTATGCATAGCGAAGAGCACTGCAGTGCACCTAAAGCTAAAGCGAAAGTGTGCACAGCACACCACAGATCTCACTTTGCACTACACCTAGAAATGGCTTCTCTGCATCACTGATATCTAGCACAGAAATCTGCACGACGAATAACTATGTTGTAGCTAAGCTGGTTCTGGCATATCCTGCTTCATACCACTAGTCCCTGACAACCGGTATTCTGTGCAGAGCACCTCAGTGCAGTGTGGTTTCCTTAATGGCGGTTTGTAGCAAGAAGCGATTTCAGGCTGAGGGAGGTGAAGTGCCGTCTACCCCTCTCACAGAACACTCTGCTGGGAAGTTCTGCTACTGCCAAAACACGCCTGGCATGTGCACTTTTCTTCTAAAACCTCTCTACCATAGCAATATTCTCTGCTTCTTGAAAGCATACCATACACTCTTTCCACTATGCATAGCGAAGAGCACTGCAGTGCACCTAAAGCTAAAGCGAAAGTGTGCACAGCACACCACAGATCTCACTTTGCACTACACCTAGAAATGGCTTCTCTGCATCACTGATATCTAGCACAGAAATCTGCACGACGAATAACTATGTTGTAGCTAAGCTGGTTCTGGCATATCCTGCTTCATACCACTAGTCCCTGACAACCGGTATTCTGTGCAGAGCACCTCAGTGCAGTGTGGTTTCCTTAATGGCGGTTTGTAGCAAGAAGCGATTTCAGGCTGAGGGAGGTGAAGTGCCGTCTACCCCTCTCACAGAACACTCTGCTGGGAAGTTCTGCTACTGCCAAAACACGCCTGGCATGTGCACTTTTCTTCTAAAACCTCTCTACCATAGCAATATTCTCTGCTTCTTGAAAGCATACCATACACTCTTTCCACTATGCATAGCGAAGAGCACTGCAGTGCACCTAAAGCTAAAGCGAAAGTGTGCACAGCACACCACAGATCTCACTTTGCACTACACCTAGAAATGGCTTCTCTGCATCACTGATATCTAGCACAGA
>JAKWBO010001422.1:0-14247 GCA_034336685.1 Luscinia luscinia
CAATTACCCCAATTATTTTTATATTTATTTTTATTTTTTATACTTAGATTTAAATAAAATTAAAACTTTTTTTTTTCTTTTTTTTTTTTTTTTTTGGGGGGATCCCGGTGAGAATTTTGGGGATCCCCGTTAAATTTTGGGAATCCCAGTTTAAATTTTGGGATCCTAGTTTAAATTTTGGGGATCCCAGTTAAAATTTTGGTGATCCCAGTTCAAATTTTGGGTTCCCAGTGAAGAATTTTGGGGTCCCAGTTAAAATTTTGACCCTATAAATTTTGGGGATCCCAGTTAAAATTTTGGGGTCCCAGTTAAAATTTTGGGATCCCCGTGAGAATTTTGGGGTCCCACTTAAATTTTGGGGATCCCAATAAAATTTTGGGGATCCCAGTGACGATTTTGGGGATCCCAGTTAAAATTTTGGGGTCCCACTTAAAATTTTGGGGGATCCCAATTAAAATTTTGGTGTCCCAGTTAAAATTTTGGGATCCCAGTGACGATTTTGGGGTTTCCGCACCAAAATTTGGGCCTCCCCATCCATCTCTCCCTGCTCCTCCCTCGCTGCCCTCCCCACCCCATCCCACGGGAATTTTTTTGCCGATTCCCCCAAAATTCCCCAAATTCCGGGGGAGGGGCAGGACATGACCCCTTTGTTCCGCGGGTGCGTGGGGGTGGGGGAGGGCGGGGTGGGGAGGGATTCCAAAAAAAGGGGGAGGGGAGCCCTGGGGTGGGGAGGGACTCGAGCCACCCTGAGAGCAGCGGCGGCCACGGGAGGTGGCGGCGGGGAAATTTTGGGGTGCGGGGGAAATTTTGGGGTGCGGGATGGAAATTTGGGGCTGGATGGAATTGGGGGGCTGGGATGGAAATTTGGGGTGCAAAAGAAAAAATTTGGGGTGCGGATGGAAATTTTGGGGTGCAAAAGGAAATTTGGGGTTCTAGGATGGAATTTGGGGGCTCTGATTAAATTTGGGGGTGCGGGTGAAAATTTGAGGGCTGATGGAATTTGGGGGTTCTAGGATGGAATTTGGGGGCTGGGATGGAAATTTGGGGTGGGGGATGGAAATTTTGGGGGCTCTGATGGAAATTTGGGGGCTCCAGGATGGAATTTGGGGTGCAAAGGAAATTTGGGGGAGCGGGGATGGAATTTGGGGGTGCTGGGATGGAATTTGGGTGGGGAGGGAAATTTTGGAGTGCAGGAGGGAAGTTTTGGGGTGCGGGATGAAAATTTGGGGGCTGGGATGGAAATTTGGGGTGCTGGGATGGAAATTTGGGGTGCAGGAGGGAAATTTGGGGTGGAATAGGGTAAAAGGAATTTGGGGTGGGAGGGAATTTGGGGGGCTGGGATGGAATTTGGGGGCGGGAGGGAAATTTTGGGGTGCGGGGGGGAAATTTTGGGGTTCTAGGATGGAATTTGGGGTGCGGGGGGAATTTTGGGGTGCGGAGGGAAATTTTGGGGGCTCTAATTGAATTTGGGGGCGGGGGAAATTTTGGGGGCTGGATGGAAATTTGGGGAAAGGGATGGAAATTTGGGGTGGGGGAGGGGAATTTGGGGGCTGGATGGAAATTTAAAAGTGGATGGAAATTTGGGGTGGGGAGGGAATTTGGGGGCTGGGACGGAATTTGGGGTGGGGAGGCAAATTTTGGGGTGCGGGGAATTTTGGGGTTCTAGGATGGAATTTGGGGTGCGGAGGAATTTGGGGGCTGGGATGAATTTGGGGGCTGGAATGGAAATTTGGGGGCCTGGGATGGGAAATTTGGGGTGCAAAAGGAAATTTGGGGTGGAGGGAAATTTTGGGGTGCGGGGGAAATCTGGGGTTCTAGGATGGAATTTGGGGTGTGGAGGAATTTGGGGGCTGGGATGGAATTTGGGGTGCGGGGGGAAATTTGGGGTGCGGGATGGAAATTTGGGGTGAGGGAGGGAATTTGGGGTGCGGGATGGAAATTTTGGGGGTGCGGGATGAAAATTTGGGGGCTGGGATGGAATTTTGGGGGGCTGGGATGGAATTTGGGGGGCTGGGATGGAAATTTGGGGGTGCAATGGGAAATTTGGGGTGCGGGGTGGAAATTTGGGGGCTGGGATGGAATTTGGGGTGCGGGATGGAATTTGGGGGCTGGGATGGAATTTGGGGTCCCTGACGGAATTTTGGGGGTCTCTGATGGAATTTTGGGGGTCCCAGATAAAATTTTGGGGTCCAGGATGGAATTTTGGGGGTCTCTGATGGAATTTTGGGGTCTCAGATAAAATTTTGGGGGTCTCCGATAAAATTTTGGGGATCTCTAACAAAAATTCTTGGGGGTCCGGGATGGAATTTTGGGGGGTTCCTGATAAAACTTTGGGGGTCCCAGATAAAATTTTGGGGTCCGGGATGGGAATTTTGGGGTATCGATGGAATTTTGGGGTCCCTGATCGAATTTTGGGGGTCTCAGATAAAATTTTGGGGGTCTCTAACAAAAATTTTGGGGGTCCCAGTTAAAATTTTGGTGTCCCAGTTAAAATTTTGGGGTTCCCAGTTAAAATTTTGGGAATCCCAGTTTAAATTTTGGGATCCCAGTTTAAATTTTGGGTTCCCAGTGAAGAATTTTGGGATCCCAGTTAAAATTTTGTGGGTCCCAGTGAAGAATTTTGGGGATCCCGATGAGAATTTTGGGGATCCCAGTTAAAATTTTTGGGTTCCCAGTTAAAATTTTGGGGTCCCAGTGACAATTTTGGGGTCCCAGATAAAATTTTGGGGGTCTCCGATAAAATTTTGGGGGGTCTCTAACAAATTTCGTCGCCCCTCCCTCTTTTCCAGACCCGCGACCCCCAAATATCAGCGACATCCCCCAAAAAACCCCCAAAAAACCCAAAAATGGAGGTGAGGAGGGGTCTGGGGGGGAGGGGAATTTTGGGGGACCCCTCCCAAATTTTAGGCTGAGCCCCTCCCCCCCCTCGGCAGGAGCTGGTGGAGCTGGGCCCGGGCGCCGAGGTGGGGAGGGGGCTGCTCCGCTCTGTCGCGATAGTCGCGGGCTCGTCGTGAGCGACCCCGCCCTAAAATCGCTGCAGGCTGCGGCCGGGTGAGGACTGGGAGGACTGGGATGAACTGGGATGAACTGGGATGGAACTGGGAGGGACTGGGATGGACTGGGATGGACTGGGAGGGGCTGCTCCCGCTCTGTCGCGATAGTCGCGGCCTCGTCAGAGCGACCCCGCCCCAAAATCGCTGCGGCTGCGGCCGGGTGAGGACTGGGAGGGACTGGGATGGACTGGGAGGGACTGGGGATGGACTGGGATGAACTGGGAGGGACTGGGAGGGACTGGGAGGGAACTGGGAGGGACTGGGATGGACTGGGATGGACTGGGACGGACTGGGATGAACTGGGATGGGACTGGGATGAACTGGGATGGACTGGGATGGACTGGGAGGGACTGGGATGGACTGGGAGGGAACTGGGATGGACTGGGATGAACTGGGATGGAACTGGGGGGACTGGGAGGGACTGGGAGGGACATTTGAGGACACTGGTGGCACTGGGGTGACACAGGTGACACTGGGGTGACATTTGGTGACATTCCTGTCCCCTCCCAGGTGACACTGGGGTGACACAGGTGACACAGGTGACACAGGTGACACTGAGGTGACCCAGGTGACATTCCCGTCCCCAGGTGACACTGAGGTGACCCAGGTGCCACTCTGTCCCCCTGTCCCTGTCCCCAGGTGACCGCGTGGTATCGCTGCTGTCCCTGGGGGTGACACTGAGGTGACCCAGGTGACATTGGGGTGACATTTGATGACACTGAGGTGACCCAGGTGACATTCCCGTCCCCAGATGACACTGAGGTGACATTTGGTGACATCCCTGTCCCCAGGTGACCGCGTGGTGGCCGCTGCTGTCCCTGGGGGGTGACACAGGTGACATTTAGTGACACAGGTGACACAGGTGACATTTGGTGACATCCCTGTCCCCAGGTGACCGCGTGGTGGCCGCTCGCGTGTCCCTGGGGGTGACACTGAGGTGACATTTAGTAACACTGAGGTGACACAGGTGACATTCCCGTCCCCAGGTGACACTGAGGTGACCCAGGTGCCACTCTGTCCCCAGGTGACCGCGTGGTGGCCGCGCTACATGTCCCTGGAGGGTGACACTGAGGTGACACTGAGGTGACACAGGTGACACTGAGGTGACCCAGGTGACGTTTAGTAACACTGAGGTGACACAGGTGACATTCCCGTCCCCAGGTGACACTGAGGTGACCCAGGTGACATTCCTGTCCCTCTGTCCCTGTCCCCAGGTGACCGCGTGGTGGCCGCGCTGTCCCTGGCAGTGACATAGGTGACACTGAGGTGACCCAGGTGACATTTAGTGACACTGGGGTGACACAGGTGACACAGTGACACTGAGGTGACCCAGGTGACATTTGGTGACATTCCTGTCCCCAGGTGACACTGAGGTGACCCAGGTGCCACTCTGTCCCCAGGTGACCGGCGTGGTGGCAGCGTGTCCCTGGGGATGACACAGGTGACATTCCTGTCCCCAGGTGACACTGAGGTGACACAGGTGACATTCCCGTCCCCAGGTGACACTGAGGTGACACAGGTGACATTCCTGTCCCTGTCCCTGTCCCCAGGTGACCGGCGTGGTGGCCAGCGCGTGTCCCTGCGCAGTAACACAGGTGACACTGAGCTGACACAGGTGACACAGGTGACATTTAGTGACACTGAGGTGACACAGGTGACACAGGTGACATTCCCGTCCCCCAGGTGACACAGGTGACACTGAGGTGACATTCCCGTCCCTGTCCCCAGGTGACCGCGTGGTGGCCGCGCTGCTGTCCCTGCTCGGCGCCGCCGCCCGACGCGCTCTGGCGGCTGCTGCAGGGCGCGGGTCAGGCCGCTGTTGTCCCTGATCCTGCGCCGCGACACCAGAGGGGACACCGGCGACACCAGAGGGGACACCAGAGGGGACACCAGAGAGGGGACACCAGAGGGGACACCGGGACCACCGAGTTCCACCGAGACCACCAGAGGCGTACACCAAGGGGACACCGGGACCATCAAGGACACCAAAGTGGACACCGGGACCACCAGAGGGGACACCGGACCACCAGAGGTGACACACCAAAAGGGACACCGGGACCATCAAGGACACCAAAGGGACACCTAAGGACACCAAAAGGACACCGGGACCACCAAAGGCGACACCAAGGACACCAAAAGGGACACCAAGGACACCAAAGGGACCAAAGGGACACCGGGACACCGAGGGGACACCGACCACCAAAAGGACACCAGGACCACCGAGAGTGTGACACCGATGGGGACACCGGACCACTCAAGGACACCAAAGGGACCAAAGGTGACACCAAGGACACCAAAGGGGACACCGAGGGACAGCGGGACACGACGGTGAGAACCGCGGGGACACGGGGACATCGCGGGGTGGGGAGTGCGATTTTTGGAGATTTTGGGGTGTGGGGAGGATTTTGGGGTGTGGGATGGGGATTTGGGGGTGGGTGGGGATTTTGGGGGTGTGGGATGGAGATTTTGGGGTGCGGGTGGGATTTTTGGGGTGTGGGTGGGATTTTTGGGGTGTACGGTGGGGATTTTGGGGTCCCTGTGGGTGTGGGGAGGGGATTTAGGGGTGTAGGGAGGGGATTTTGGGGTGGGATGGGGGTTTTGGGGGTGTGGGGTGGAGATTTTGGGGTGTGGGATGGAGATTTTGGGGTGTGGGATGGGAATTTTAGGGTGTAGGGAGGATTTGGGGTGTGGGGTGGAATTTTGGGGTCCCTGTGGGTGTGGGATGGGGATTTGGGGGTGTGGGATGGAGATTTTGGGGTGTGGGATGGAGATTTTGGGGTGTAGGGAGGGAATTTTGGGGGTGTGGGGTGGGGATTTGGGGATGTGGGGTGGGATTTTGGGGTGTGGGATGGAGATTTTGGGGTGTAGGGTGGGGATTTTTGGGGGCTGGGGTTTTGGGGGTGCTGGGAGGGATTTTGGGGTGTGGGGTGGAATTTTTTGGGGTGCGGAGGAATTTTTGGGGTGTAGGGTAGGGATTTTGGGGTGTGGGGAGGGATTTTGGGGTGTGGGATGGAGATTTTGGGGTGTGGGGTGGGAATTTTGGGGTGCGGGGAGGAGTTTTTGGGGTGTAGGGAGGGATTTTGGGGTGTGGGTGGGAATTTTGGGGTGTGGGGTGGGAATTTTGGGGTGTGGGGTGAGAATTTTGGGGATGTGGGATGTGGTTTTGGGGTGTGGAATGGGTATTTTGGGGTGCTGGGAGGGTTTTTGGGGTGTGGGTTGGGAATTTTGGGGTGTGGGGTGGAGATTTTGGGGTGTGGGGTGGAGATTTTGGGATGTGGGGTGGGGATTTTGGGGGTGCGGGCTGAGGATTTTGGGGTGTATGGTGGGGATTTTGGGGTGTGCAGTGGGATTTTCGGGGTGTGGGATGTGGTTTGGGGTGTGGGGTGGAATTTTGGGGTGTGGGGTGGGATTTTGGGGTGTGGGATGGAGATTTTGGGGGTGTGGGGTGGGAATTTTGGGGTGTGGGGTGGAGTTTTTGGGGTCTCTGTGGGTGCGGGATTGGGATTTTGGGGGTGTGGGATGGGGATTTTGGGGTGTGGGATGGGGATTTTGGGGTTTGGAATGGGATTTTTTGGGGGTGTGGGGTGGGATTTTTGGGGTTCCTGTGGGTGTGCAGCGGGTTTTTGGGGTCACTGTGGGGGCGGGATGGGGATTTGGGGGGTGGGGCGGGAATTTTTGGGGTGTGGGATGGAGATTTTGGGGTGCGAGGTGGGAATTTTGGGATGTAGGAAGGGGATTTTTGGGGTATGGGGTGGGATTTTTGGGGGCTGGGGGTTTTGGGGGGGGCAGGGAGGGGTTTTGGGGTGTGGGATGGATTTTTGGGGGTCACTGTGGGTTTGGGATGGAATATTTGGGATTTTTGGGATCCCCATGGACACAATCCGGGAATTTTGGGGGATTTCGCGATTTTTGGGGTCCCCATGGACACAAGTTCCCGGGAATTTTGGGGATTTTTGGGGTCCCTATAGATACAATCCGGGGGATTTTTGGGGGGGATTTTGGGGGATTTTGGGGATTTTTGCGATCCCCGTAGACAGAATTTGGGAATTTTGGGGATTTCGGGATTTTTGGGATCCCTATAGACACAATTCGGGAATTTTGGGGATTTTTGGGGAATTTCGGGGAATTTCGGGGAAATTTCGGGGAATTTCGGGAATTTCAGGATTTTTGGGATCCCTATAGACACAATTCGGGAATTTTGGGGATTTTTGGGGAATTTCGGGGGGGAATTTGGGGGGAATTTTGGGGGGAATTTTGGGGAATTTTGGGAATTTCGGGATTTTGGGATCCCTTTAAATACAATTCGGGAATTTGGGGATTTTGGGGATTTTGGGGAATTTTTGGGGAATTTTGGGGGATTTCGGGATTTTTGGGATCCCTTTAAATACAATCCGGAAATTTGGGGATTTTTGGGGAATTTTTGGGAAATTTCGGGGAATTTCGGGGGAATTTCGGGATTTTTGGGATCTATAAACACAATTCGGGAATTTTGGGGATTTGGAGATTTTTGGGATCCCTTTAAATACAATTCGGGAATTTGGGGATTTTTGGGGAATTTTGGGGAATTTTGGGGAATTTCGGGATTTTTGGGATCCCTTTAAATACAATCCGGGAAATTTGGGGATTTTGGGGAATTTTGGGAAATTTCGGGGGAATTTCGGGGAATTTCGGGATTTTTGGCATCTATAAACAGAATTCGGGAATTTGGAGATTTTTGGGGAATTTGGGGAATTTCGGGATTTTTGGGATCCCTTTAAATACAATCCGGGAATTTTGGGGATTTTGGGGAATTTTGGGGAATTCGGGATTTTGGGATCTCTATAAATACAATTCCGGGAATTTGGGGATTTTTGGGGAATTTTGTGGGATTTCGGGATTTTTGGGGATCTATAAACACAACCCGTGAATTTCGGGTATTTTTTGGGAATCCCCGCGAATTTTTCACTCAAAATTTTTTTTTCCTTTTTTTTTCTTTTTTTTTGGGGGTCTCCCCTCCCCACCCCTCCCCATTTCCCTCCCCCTCTTTCCCCTCCCCCACCCTCAGCCCAAAACCAAAAGAAAAAATCCCCCCGCCCCCCCTCCTCCCTGGAACTCGCCCTCCCAAAACTCCCCAAATTTCCTCCCCACCCCCCTCCTCCCCTCCCCCACTCGCCCCTCCTCCCCCACTCCCCCTCGAGGTCTCCGCCCCCGCGGCTCCCTCAGCCTCGACCCCCCAAATCCTCCCCCGAAACCCCCAAAATCCGCCTGGCCCTGCTGGTAGGGGGCTGGGCAAGGGGCGCCAAGCTGCCCCTCCCCCTCCCCAAAATCCCACCCTCAGGGTCCCCAAATTGTCGCTGTCGCCCTGGGATGTCGCGACACCCTCGAGGCTGTCGCGACTCAAATTCGGCGGCTCCAGCCCCGACCTGCGCCCCAAATCTCCCAAATTCGCCCCAAAACGCGGCGGCAGCGCCGAAAATTTGATTTCCGCGCCAAAATTGCCGCGGCTTCCCCTCCCCACTCCCCAAATTTCGGGGGTGGCTCCTCCTCCCCCTCCTCCCCTCCCAAAATTTCCATCCCGGATTTGGGGTTCGCTCTGCCCGGATGGGAACCCCCCGAAATTTCCCCCAAATTTTTGGGGGGGTTGAAAATGCCTAAATGGGGCCGCCCCTCCCCACCCGGCGCCGCCCCAAATTTGGCAAAATTCCCCTCCCCACCTCGAGCTCTGCCCCGGCGAGCCCCAAATTTGGGGGGTCGCGGCCGCCCGCCCAGG
Source organism: Luscinia luscinia (assembly GCA_034336685.1). Lineage (NCBI taxonomy): Eukaryota > Metazoa > Chordata > Aves > Passeriformes > Muscicapidae > Luscinia > Luscinia luscinia. Next base: position 8,803 of record JAKWBO010001422.1, read on the forward strand.
GGACCCCCAAATTTCAGCTGCCGCGGGTGGGGCTGAGCCCCAAATCTGCGGGGAGCCCTGAGGCCCCTCCCCACTTTTTTCCCAAATTTTGGGGACCCCCAAAACCGCTGACTCAGCTCCCCCTCCCCCTTTTCCCAAATTTGGGATCCCCCAAACCCCTCCCCCACTTTTCCCAAATTTGGGGTTCCCCAAAACCTCTGACCTCCCCTCCCCCCCTTCCCCCAAATTTTGGGACCCCCCTCAAACCCCTCCCCCCCCTTTTTCCTTTTTTTTCCCCCAAATTTTGGGGACCCCCTAAACTGCTGACTCAGCTCCCTCCCCCTTTTCCCAAATTTGGGGTTCCCCAAAACCTCTGACCTCTCCTCCCCCTTTCCCAAATTTGGGGAGCCCTGAGGCCCTCCCCCACCCCTCCCCCAAATTTTGGGGTTCCCAAAACCCCTCCCCCACCCCGCCCAAATTTGGGGAGCCCCCAAACCCCTCCCCCTTTCCCCAAATTTAGGGACCCCCAAACCCCTCCCCACCTTTCCCCAAATTTGGGGGAGCCCCCAAACCCCTCCCCACTTTTCCCAAATTTTGGGGACCCCAAACCCCTCCCCACTTTTCCCAAATTTAGGGACCCCGCCAAACCCCTCCCCCCTTTCCCCCAAATTTTGGGGACCCCTAAACTGCTGACTCAGCTCCCCTCCCCCCTTTTCCCAAATTTGGGGTTCCCCAAAACCTCTGACCTCTCCTCCCCCTTTTCCCAAATTTGGGAGCCCTGATGCCCCTCCCCACCTTTTCCCCCAAATTTGGGGAGCCCTGAGGCCCTCCCCCACTTTTCCCAAATTTTGGGACCCCCCTAAACCCCTCCCCCTTTCCCCAAATTTAGGGACCCCCAAATCCCTCCCCCCTTTCCCAAATTTTGGGGACCCCCTAAACCCCTCCCCCACTTTTCCCCAAATTTTGGGGACCCCTGAAGCCCCTCCCCACCTTTGCCCAAATTTGGGGTTCCCCAAAACCTCTGACCTCCCCTCCCCCTTTTTCCCAAATTTTGGGGACCCCCAAACCCCTCCCCACTTTTTTCCCAAATTTAGGGAGTCCTGAGGCCCCTCCCCCTTTTTCCCAAATTTGGGGAGCCCTGAGGCCCCTCCCCACTTTTCCCGAAATTTGGGGACCCTCCCAAACCCCTCCCCACTTTTCCCAAATTTTGGGGACCCCCAAACTGCTGACTCAGCTCCCCTCCCCCCCTTTCCCTCAAATTTTGGGGTTCCCAAAACCCTCCCCCTTTTTCCTTTTTTCCCAAATTTTGGGGACCTCCCCAAACCCCTCCCCCTTTTTCCCAAATTTTGGGGACCCTGAAGCCCTCCCCCTTTTCCCAAATTTTGGGGTTCCCCAAAACCCTCCCCACTTTTTCCCAAATTTTGGGGACCCCTAAACTGCTGACTCAGCTTCCTCCCCACTTTTTTCCCAAATTTTGGGGTTCCCCAAAACTCCTCCCCACTTTTCCCAAATTTTGGGGACCCCTGGAAGCCCCTCTCCCCCTTTTTTTCCCCAAATTTTGGGATCCCCCCAAGCTCTCTCCCCTTTTTTTCCCAAAATTTGGGGACCCCCTAAACTGCTGACTCAGCTCCCCTCCCCCTTTTCCCAAATTTTGGGACCCCCTCAAACCTCTCCCCACTTTTCCTTAAATTTTGGGGACCCCCAAACCCTCCCTCCCCTTTTCTCCCAATTTGGGGGACCCCCAAACCCCTCCCCTTTTTTCTCCAAATTTTGGGACCCCCAAACTGCTGACTCAGCCCCCTCTCCACTTTCCCCAGAATTTTGGGGACCCCCAAACTGCTGACTCCAGCTCCCCTCCTCCGCTTTTCCATCAAATTTTGGGGACCCCCTAAACTGCTGACCTCACCTCCCCCTCTCTAACTCTTTGCCCCCCAAAATTCCTGATCCAGTTTTTTGGGATTTTTGGGGGTCCTGGAAGGGCGCCGCCCTCCCCCACCCCCCCGCGCTTGGCTTGGCTCGAATAAAAATTAACCCAAAAACCAAAAACCCAAAAATTTGGAGCGTGATGGGAATTTGGGGGGTGGGGAGGGATTTTGGGGGTCCAGGAGGAATTTGGGGGTCCCAGGAGGATTTTGGGGGTCCAAAAATAAATTTGGGGGTCCAGGGAGGAATTTTGGGGCTCCTAGGAAGGATTTGGGGGTCCAGGGTGGGATTTTGGGGGTCCAAAATAAATTTGGGGTCCAGGGAGGAATTTTGGGGGTCCCAGGAAGGATTTTGGGGGTCCAGGGTGGGATTTTGGGGGTCCAAAAATAAATTTGGGGGTCCAGAAAAAGTTTTGGGGTCCAGGGAGGGATTTTGGGGTCCCAGGGAGGAATTTGGGGGCCCAGGAAGGATTTTGGGGGTCCAGAGACGGAATTTGGGGGTCCAAAACCAAATTTGGGGTCCCAGAAAGGATTTTGGGGGTCCAAAATAAATTTGGGGTCCAGGGAGGGATTTTTGGGGTCCAAAAATAAATTTGGGGTCCAGGGAGGGATTTTGGGGGTCCCAGGAAGGATTTTGGGGTCCAGAAACAAATTTGGGAACCCAGGAAGGATTTTGGGGATCCAAAAAAATTTGGGGGTCCAGAAAAGAGTTTTGGGGGTTCCACGAAAAAGTTTTGGGGGTCCAGGAAAAATTTTGGGGGGTCCAAAAATAAATTTGGGGGGTTCAGAAAAGAGTTTTGGGGGGTCCCAGGAGGATTTTGGGGTCCAAAACCAAATTTGGGGTCCCAGGGCGGAGTTTTGGGGTCCCAGGAGGATTTTGGGGGTCCAGAAATAAATTTGGGGGTCCAAAAAAGTTTTGGGGACCAGGGAGGGATTTTGGTGGGTCCCAGGAGAGATTTTGGGGGTCCAGGGTGGGATTTTGGGGTCCAAAAATAAATTTGGGGTCCAGGGAGGAATTTTGGGGGTCCCAGGAGGGATTTTGGGGGTCCAAAACCAAATTTGGGGTCCCAGGGGCGGAGTTTTGGGGTCCAGGGTGGGATTTTGGGGGTCCAAAAATAAATTTGGGGGTCCAGAAAGAGTTTTGGGGTCCAGGAAAAATTTGGGGGGTCCAAAACCAAATTTGGGGGTCCCAGGGCGGAGTTTTGGGGTCCAGGGAGGAATTTTGGGGAGTCCAAAAATAAATTTGGGGTCCAGGGAGGGATTTTGGGGGTCCAAAAAGAGATTTTGGGGGTCCAAAACCAAATTTGGGGTCCAGGGGAGGAATTTTGGGGGTCCCAGGAAGGATTTTGGGGGGTCCAAAAATAAATTTGGGGGGTCCAGAAAAGAGTTTGGGGGTCCAGGAAGAGATTTGGGGGTCCAGGAAAAGTTTGGGGGTCCAAAAACAAATTTGGGGTCCCAGGGCGGAGTTTTGGGGTCCAGGGAGGGAATTTTGGGGGTCCAAAAATAAATTTGGGGTCCCAGGAAGGATTTTGAGGGTCCAGAAAAGAGATTTTGGGGGTCCAAAAACAAATTTGGGGTCCCAGGGCGGAGTTTTGGGGGTCCAGGGAGGAATTTTGGGGGTCCAAAAATAAATTTAGGGTCCAGGGAGGAATTTTGGGGGTCCCAGTGACGGATTTTGGGGTCCCAGTGACAAATTTGGGAGCCCAACGACCACAGAAAGCACACAAAAATCCACAAAATTCCTTTTATTTCCACCCGCAAAAACTTCCCAAAACCAAAAAAACCCCAAAAAAACCCCCAAAACCCAAAAAACCAAAACCAAAACCAAAAAAAACAATTAAAAAACCCCAAAAACCCCAAAAACCTCTAAAAAGCAAAACAAAACCAAAAATCCTCCAAAATCCCAAAAACCAAAACCAAAAAAACCACCCCTAAAACTCCCCAAAAATAAAAAGAAACCCCAAAAACCAAATGAAAACCCAAAAATCTCCCAAAATCCCAAAAATCCCAGAAAACCCCAAAAATCCCCAAAAAAATCCCCCAAAAACTAAAAAATCCCAAAACTAAAAAACCCCTAAAAAACCCCCAAAAATCCCCAAAAATCCAGAGAATCCCAAAAAAATCTTTAAAAATCCTTAAAAAATCCCCAAAACCCCCCAAAAGCCCCCAAAATCCTAAAACATAAGAAAACCTCAAAACCCAAAAATCCCCAAAATCCCCCAAAAATCCCAAAACCCCTAAAAACCCCAAAAATCCCCAAAAACCCCAAAATCCCCAAAAATTCCAAAATACCCAAAAACCCCAAAACCTCCCAAAATAAAAAAACCTAAAAATCCCAAAAATCCTAAAATCCCAAAATCCTTAAAAACACCAAAAATCCCAAGAAATTCTTAAACCCAAAACTCCTCTCCTGGAACCAAGGAGACCCTTCTGCCATTGTGAGTCCCCATGGAACCAAGAGTCCATTGTGATACTGCAGCACCAAGGAAACCCCTGTGGCACTGCAAGGCCTCATGGGAGCAAGGGACCATTGTGAAACTTTGGAGCTCAATGGAAAAAGAGGCCAGTGTGTCACATTTGGGCCTCATGGAACCATGGATCCAATATGACTCTACCATTGTGACATTTCAGGGCCCTGTGGAAACAATGGGACGCTGTGGCACTGCAGGGCCCCATGGATCCAAGGGAACAGGTAACAGGTCTGGTTGGCTTGGTCTGACTGGTCCAACTGCCCTTGGCATGTCAAAGGTCTCTTCTCATGTGCCCTTAAACACTGAGGCTCTGGGCTTTCCTTCAAATGAAAAAGAACTGTCCCTCTTGCACAGGCACTCATGGGTAAAATTTATACTTTTCCTCCAAAATTCATATCCTCAAGAGTTTCTCCCAGACAAAAGCTGCCAGGACACATAATTCTGCCTGGCCTTGGCTTCTGATGGTCACCTTCATTCTGCCCTGAAACACTGGGGCTCTGTGCTTTCCTTCTTGTGGAAATGAATCATATTTCTTCTCCAAGTGCCCATGGCCAAAATTGGGATTCCACCTCCAAAATCCTATGTCCAAAGATTGCCCCTACACAAAAGCTGCCATTACACTCAGGTCTGGCTGGCCTTGGCCTCCTGAGGGCCGACTCTCACCTGCCTTCCAAACACAGGGGCTGCATGCTTTTCTTTCTATGCAAAAGAACTGGCCTTCTCCTCCCAGCAAAAAGGGCTGAAACTGGGATTCCACATTCAAAATTCCCATCCATCCAAGGGCCACTCCCAGAAAAACCTGCCAGGACAGACAGGTCTTTCTGGCCTTGGCCTCTGGTAGCTGCAGTTCATCAGTCCCTGAAACACTGGGGACCATGGTTTCCTTCCTGTGGAGAGCATGGTGACACTGTGGGCACCCTGTGGAACCAAGGGGCATTGTGACACTGTGGAGCCCCACGGATCCAAAAGGCCAATTGTGACACTGCAGGGGTACCCCATGGAACCAAAGGGAGATGGAACAAGCCTGGCTGGTTTCGCTTCCCAGGGGCCACTTGACAATTCCAACTAATCTT
>JAKWBO010001423.1:0-14246 GCA_034336685.1 Luscinia luscinia
GAATGGAATCCCAGAAAAAAACAATTCTTACTTTTTGCAGGGCTGGAAAAGCCAGGAATGGAATCCTGGATAAAAACCAGGAAAAAAACAATTTTGATTCTTTGTAGGGATGGAAGAACAGGGAATTAAATCCTGGATAAATCCTGGATAAAAACCAGAAAAAACCCAATTCCCACTTTTTGCAAGACTGGAAAAACAGGGAATTAAATCCTGAATAAATAATGGATAAAACCCAGAAAAATTCTCAATCCCACTCTTTTTAGGGCTGGAAAACCAGGTAATTAAATCCTGGATAAATAATAGATAAACTTTGGATAAAAACCAGAAAAAACCACAATTCCAACTCTTTGCAGGGCTGGAAAAACAGGAATGGAATTCTGGATAAAAAACAGGGAAAAAACCCCAATTTTGACTCTTTGTAGGGATGAAAATAGGGAATTAAATCCTGGATAAATCCTGGATAAAACCTAAAAAATTCTCATTCCCACTCCTTGTAGGGCTGGAAAAACCAGGAATGGAATTCTGGATAAAAACCAGGAAAAAAAACCCCAATTCTGACTCTTTGTAGGGATGAAAAACAGGGAATTAAATCCTAGATAAATCCTGGATAAATCCCCATTCCAACTTTTTAAATAACTGGAAAAACCAGGAATGGAATCCCAGAAAAAATTAATTCTGACTATTTGTAGAGCTGGAAAAACAGGGAATGGTATTCTGAATAAATCCTGGATAAATCCCAATTCCCACCCTTGGAACAACTGGGAAAACAGGGAATGGAACCCCAGAAAAAACCAATTCCAACTTTTTGCAGGGCTGGAAAAACTGGGAATGGAATCCTGGATAAAAACCAGGAAAAAACCCAATTCTGACTCTTTGTAGGGATGGAAAAACTGGGAATTAAATCCTGGATAAAATCCTGGGTAAATCCTGAAAAAATCCCCATTGGCAGCCTTGGAACAACTGGAAAAACCAGGAATGGAATCCCAGAAAAAACCAAATTCTGACTCATTGTAGGGATGGAAAAACAGGGAATTAAATCCTGGATAAATCCCCATTCCAACCTTTTAAATAACTGGAAAAACCAGGAATGGAATCCCAGAAAAAAAACAATTCTTACTTTTTGCAGGGCTGGAAAAGCCAGGAATGGAATCCTGGATAAAAACCAGGAAAAAACCAATTTTGATTCTTTGTAGGGATGGAAGAACAGGGAATTAAATCCTGGATAAATCCTGGATAAAAACCAGAAAAACCCCAATTCCCACTTTTTGCAAGACTGGAAAAACAGGGAATTAAATCCTGAATAAATAATGGATAAAACCCAGAAAAATTCTCAATCCCATTCTTTTTAGGGCTGGAAAAACAGGGAATTAAATCCTGGATAAATAATGGACAAATTCTGGATAATAACCGGAAAAAAAACAATTCCAACTCTTTGTAGGGCTGGAAAAAACAGGAATGGAATTCTGGATAAAAACCAGGGGAAAAAAACCCCAATTCTGACTCTTTGTAGGGATGAAAAACAGGGAATTAAATCCTGGATAAACCCTGGATAAAACCTAAAAAAATTCTCATTCCCACTCTTTGTAGGACTGGAAAAACCGGGAATGGAATCCTGGATAAAAACCAGGGAAAAAAACCAATTTGCACTCTTTATAGAGATGAAAAACACGGAATTAAATCCTGGCTAAAAACCAGAAAAAAACCAATTCCCACTCGTTGCAAGGCTGGAAAAGCAGGGAATTAAATCCTGGATAAATCCCAATTCCCAGCCTTGGAACAACTGGGAAAACAGGGAATGGAATCCCAGAAAAATTCCAATTTCCACTCTTTCCACTGCTGGAAAAACTGGGAATTAAATCCTGGATTTAAAACCAGAGAAAATCAATTCCCAGTCTGCAAGGCTGGTAGAACTGGGAAAACCAGGAATAGAATCCCAGAAAAATTCTACTTCTGACTCATTGCAGGGCTCAAAATCCAGGGGAATTAAATCCTGGATAAACCCAGGATAAATCCCCATTCCCAGCCTTGAAACAATTGGAAAAACAGGGAATGGAATTCTCAATAAAACCTGGATAAATCCCAATTCCCATTCCTTGCAGGGATGGAAAAACTGGGAATGGAATCCCAGAAAAAAAACCAATTCCCACTCTTTGTACGGCTGGAACAATTGGGAATTAAATCCTGGATAAATCCCCATTCACAGCCCTGGGACAACTGGGAAAACCAGGAATGGAATCCTGGATAAATCCAGGATAAATCCCAACTCCCACTCTTTGCAAGGATGGAAAACAGAGAATTGAATCTTGGATAAATCCTGGATAAATCCCCATTCCCAGCATAGGAACAACTGGGAAAACCAGGAATGGAATCCCAGAAAAATTCCAATTCCCACTCTTTGTAGGGATGGAAAAAATGGGAATGAAATCCTGGACAAACCCTGAAAAAATCCCCATTCACAGACTTGGAACAACTGGGAAAACAGGGAATGAAATCCCAGAAAAAAAACAATTCCCACTCTTTGTAGGGCTGGAACAATTGGGAATTAAATCTTGGATAAATCCCCATTCACAGCCCTGGAACAACTGGGAAAACAGGGAATGGAATCCCAGAAAAATTCCAGTTACTATTCCTTGTAGGGCTGGAACAATTGGGAATTCAATCCTGGATAAATCCCCATTCACAGCCCTGGGACAACTGGAAAAAGCAGGAATGGAATCCTTGATAAATCCCGGAAAAAAAACCCAATTCTTACTTTTTGCAGGGGTTGAAAAACTGGAATTATATCCTGGATAAATCCCAACTCCCACTCTTTGCAAGGATGGAAAACAGAGAATTGAATCTTGGATAAATCCTGGATAAATCCCCATTGCCAGCATAGGAACAACTGGGAAAACCAGGAATGGAATCCCAGAAAAAAAACAATTTCCACTCTTCACAGGGCTGGAAAAACTGGGAATTATATCCTGGATAAATCCCCATTCACAGCCCTGGGACAAGTGGAAAAACCAGGAATGGAATCCTGGATAAATCCAGGATAAATCCCCATTCACAGCATAGGAACAACTGGGAAAACCAGGAATGGAATCCCAAAAAAAAATCCAATTCCCACTCTTTGTAGGGCTGGAAAAAATGGGAATGAAATCCTGGCCAAACCCTAAATAAATCCCCATTCACAGACTTGGAACAACTGGGAAAACAGGGAATGAAATCCCAGAAAAAAACAATTCCCACTCTTTGTAGGGATGGAACAGCTGGGAATTAAATCTTGGATAAATCCTGGATAAATCCCCATTGCCAGCCTTGGAACAACTGGGAAAACCAGGAATGGAATCCCAGAAAAAAAACAATTCCCACTCTTTGTAGGGATGGAACAGCTGGGAATTAAATCTTGGATAAATCCTGGATAAATCCCCATTGCCAGCCTTGGAACAACTGGGAAAACCAGGAATGGAATCCCAGAAAAATTCCAATTCCCACTCTTTGTAGGGCTGGAACAATTGGGAATTAAATCCTGGATAAATCCCCATTCACAGCCCCGGGACAAGTGGAAAAACCAGGAATGGAATCCTGGATAAAAACCAGAAAAATTCCAATTCCCACTCTTTGTAGGGCTGGAACAATTGGGAATTAAATCCTGGATAAATCCCCATTCACAGCCCTGGGACAACTGGAAAAAGCAGGAATGGAATCCTTGATAAATCCCGGAAAAAAACCCAATTCTTACTTTTTGCAGGGGTTGAAAAACTGGAATTATATCCTGGATAAATCCCAACTCCCACTCTTTGCAAGGATGGAAAACAGAGAACTGAATCTTGGATAAATCCTGGATAAATCCCCATTGCCAGCACTGGAACAACTGGGAAAACCAGGAATGGAATCCCAGAAAAATTCCAATTTCCACTCTTTGTAGGGATGGAAAAAATGGGAATGAAATCCTGGACAAACCCTGAAAAAATCCCCATTCACAGACTTGGAACAACTGGGAAAACAGGGAATGAAATCCCAGAAAAAACAACAATTCCCACTCTTTGTAGGGATGGAACAGCTGGGAATTAAATCCTGGATAAATCCCCATTCACAGCCCTGGAACAACTGGGAAAACAGGGAATGGAATCCCAGAAAAATTCCAGTTACTATTCCTTGTAGGGCTGGAACAATTGGGAATTAAATCCTGGATAAATCCCCATTCACAGCCCTGGGACAACTGGAAAAAGCAGGAATGGAATCCTTGATAAATCCCGGAAAAAACCCAATTCTTACTTTTTGCAGGGGTTGAAAAACTGGAATTATATCCTGGATAAATCCCAACTCCCACTCTTTGCAAGGATGGAAAACAGAGAATTGAATCTTGGATAAATCCTGGATAAATACCCATTCCCAGCACTGGAACAACTGGGAAAACCAGGAATGGAATCCCAGAAAAATTCCAATTTCCACTCTTTGTAGGGATGGAAAAAATGGGAATGAAATCCTGGACAAACCCTGAAAAAATCCCCATTCACAGACTTGGAACATCTGGGAAAACAGGGAATGAAATCCCAGAAAAAAACAACTCCCACTCCTTGTAGGGCTGGAACAGCTGGGAATTAAATCTTGGATAAATCCTGGATAAATCCCCATTGCCAGCCTTGGAACAACTGGGAAAACCAGGAATGGAATCCCAGAAAAATTCCAATTCCCACTCTTTGTAGGGCTGGAACAATTGGGAATTAAATCCTGGATAAATCCCCATTCAGAGCCCTGGGACAACTGGGAAACCAGGAATGGAATCCCAGAAAAAACCCAATTCTTACTTTTTGCAGGGCTGGAAAAACAGGGAATTATATCCTGGACAAACCCTGAAAAAATCCCCATTCACAGACCTGGTACAAGTGGAACAACCAGGAATGGAATCCCAGAAAAAAAACAATTCCCACTCTTTGTAGGGCTGGAACAATTAGGAATTAAATCCTGGATAAATCCCCATTCACAGCCCTGGGACAACTGGAAAAAGCAGGAATGGAATCCTTGATAAATCCTGGAAAAAAACCCAATTCTTACTTTTTGCAGGGGTTGAAAAACTGGAATTATATCCTGGATAAATCCCAACTCCCACTCTTTGCATGGCTGGGAAAACAGGGGATTGAATCCTGGATAAATCCTGGATAAATCCCCATTCCCAGCACTGGAACAACTGGGAAAACCAGGAATGGAATCCCAGAAAAAAAACAATTCTTACTTTTTGCAGGGCTGGGAAAACAGGGAATTATATCCTGGATAAATCCCAACTCCCACTCTTTGCAAGGATGGAAAACAGAGAATTGAATCCTGGATAAATCCTGGATAAATCCCCATTCCCAGCATTGGAGCAAGAGGAAAAACTGGGAATGAATCCCAGAAATAAAACAATTCCCACTCTTTGTAGGGCTGGAACAATTGGGAATTAAATCCTGGATAAATCCCCATTCACAGCCCTGGGACAACTGGGAAAACAGGAATGGAATCCCAGAAAAATTCCAATTTCCAGGCTTTGCATAACTCAAAGAACAGGGAATGAAATTCTGGATAAATCCCCATCCCAGCTTTTAAATAACTGGAAGAACTAGAGAATAAAAACCCAGAAAAATTTGAATTTCCAGCCTTTCCACAACTCAATAACAGGGAATTAAATCCTAGATAAATCCCCATTCCAGCTTTTAAATAACTGGAAAACCAGAGAATAAAATCCCAGAAAAATCCCCATTTCCAGCCTTGGAACAACTGAAAAACAGGGAATGAAAGACTGAATAAATCCCCATTCCTATCTTTTAATAACTGGAAAATCCAGAGAATAAAATCCCAGAAAAATTTGAATTTCCAGCCTTTCCACAACTCAATAACAGGGAATGAAATCCTAGAAAAATCCTCATTCCTATCTTTTAATAACTGGAAAAAACAGACACTGAAATCCCAGAAAAAATTGAATTTCCAGCCTTTCCACAACTGAAAAACAGGGCATTAAATCCTGGATAAATCCCCATTCCTATCTTTTAATAACTGGAAAAAGCAGATAATAAAATCCCAGAAAAAATTCCAATTTCCAGCCTTTCCACAGCTCAAAAACAAGGAATTAAATCCTGGATAAATCCAGGATAAATCCCCATTCCCAGCTTTTAAATAACTGGAAAATCAGAGAATAAAATCTCATAAAAATCTGAATTTCCAGCCTTTCCTCAACTGAAAAACAAGGAATTAAATCCTGGATAAATCCAGGATAAATCCCCATTCCTGTGTTTTAAACAGCTGGAAAATCAGAGAATAAAATCCCAGAAAAATTTGAATTTCCAGCCTTTCCTCAACTGAAAAACACTGAATTAAATCCTGGATAAATCCTGGATAAATCCCCATTCCTATCTTTAAATAACTGGAAAATCCAGATAATAAAATCCCAGAAAAATTTTAATTTCCAACTTTTCAACAACCTAAAAATAGGGAATTAAATCCAGGATAAATCTTCATCCCAGCTTTTAAATAAGTGGAAAATCAGAGAATAAAATCTCATAAAAATCTGAATTTCCAGCCTTTCCTCAACTGAAAAACACAGAATTAAATCCTGGATAAATCCCCATTCCTATCTTTAAATAACTGGAAAATCCAGATAATAAAATCCCAGAAAAATTTTAATTTCCAACCTTTCAACAACCTAAAAATAGGGAATTAAATCCTGGATAAATCTCCATCCCAGCTTTTAAATAACTGGAAAATCAGAGAATAAAATCCCAGAAAAATTTGAATTTCCAGCCTTTCCTCAACTGAAAAACACGGAATTAAATCCTGGAGAAATCCAGGAGAAATCCCCATTCCCAGCTTTTAAATAACTGGAAAATCAGAGAATAAAATCTCATAAAAATCTGAATTTCCAGCCTTTCCTCAACTGAAAAACACGGAATTAAATCCTGGATAAATCCCCATTCCCACCCTTGGCACAGCCCAAACCCCGGGAATGCAATCCCAGTTAAACCCCAGTTAAATCCCAGTTAAATCCCAGTTAAATCCCAGTTAAATCCCATCCCGGGGGCCCAGCGCTCCCATGGAAATTGGGAATGTTATTAAAAAAAAAATAATAAAAAAAATTAAATAAATCAAATCCCTCCTTCCCCTCCCCCCACCTCCCTGCCCGGAAAAATCCACCCAAAAAAAAAAAAAAAATCCTGGGAAAACCGCGAGAATTCCTGGCTTTCAACTCCCGGGATCCGCCTCAAATTCCAAACTCAAATTCCAACCCAACCCTCCGGGATTTTTTTTCCCTTCTTTTGTCCTCAGGATAAAAAAAAAAAAAAAAACTGGAAAAAACAATTCCAGGACATTCTGGGATAAAGCTCCAGCTGCTTCATGCAGGTTTTTTTAATTTTTTTGGGATAAAGCTGGAAAAAACAATTTCAGGATGTTCTGGGATGAAGCTCCGGTTGTGTCTTTTTTTTTTTTTTAATTATTATTTTTTTTAATTTAATTTAAATTCCAAACTGGAGCAGCTCCCTCGGGAAGAGATCCCAAAAATCCTCGCTCCCGTGCCCTTGGATAACCCCTGAAATTCCCATGGGATCCAGGGATGGTGGAAAATCCCAAAAAACCCAAAAGGGAAAATTTTTGCTCCCCCACCTCTGGAATTCCCAAGAGAAAAATTTTGGGAATTTTGGGATGTGAGGGGAAATTCCCCAAAAATTCCTGGGGATGGGAGGAGCTGGAAAATCCTCGGAGGGATTTTTTTGGGAAGCCCAAAATTCCCAAAAATTCCTTTATCCCAAAAAACCCCGCAGGAATTGGGGAGGGGGAGATTCCGGGAGGATCATTCCAGGGATTCCAGGGAATCCTGAAAGGGGAGGAAAAAACCCTTCAGGGGTTTGGGGGTCCTGATCCCACAGGGGGCACCCCAAAAATCAGAGATCTTAAAAATCAGAGACCCCAAAAATCAGAGACCCCAAAAATTAGAGACTCCAAAAATCAGAAACCCCAAAATCAGATATATCAAAAATTAGAGACCCCAAAAATCAGAAACCCCAAAAATCAGAGATATCAAAAATTAGAGACCCCAAACATCAGATATCAAAAATTAGAGATCGCAAAAAAATCAGAGACCCCAAAAATCAGAAATACCAAAAATCAGAGATCTCAAAAATTAGAGACCCCAAAAATCAGAAACCCCAAAAATCAGAGACCCCAAAAATCAGAGATCTCAAAAATCAGAGACCCAAAAATCAGAGACCCTAAAAATCAGAGATATCAAAAATTAGAGACCCCAAAAATCAGATACCAAAAATCAGAGATATCAAAAATTAGAGACCCCAAAAATCAGAGACCCTAAAAATCAGAGATATCAAAAATTAGAGACTCCAAAAATCAGAGATCTCAAAAATCAGAGACCCTAAAAATCAGAGATACCAAAAATCAGAGACCCTAAAATTCAGAAACCCCAAAAATCAGAGACCCCAAAAATCAGAGACATCAAAAATTAGACACCCTAAAAATCAGAGATATAAAAAAATCAGAGATATCAAAAATTAGAGACCCCAAAAATCAGATATCAAAAATTAGAGACCCTCAAAAAATCAGAGACCCCCAAAAAATCAGAGATATCAAAAATCAGGGACCCCCCCCAAAAAGGGACAAAGAGTCCCCCAAAAATCAGAGACCCCTAAAAGGAACAGGGCCCCCCCCAAAAAAAAATCAGAAACCTCCAAAACCTCCTGAGGGGACACGACCCCCCAAAATTGAGACCCCCCAAAAAATCCAGCCCTGAGAGCCTCGGGGGTTTTGGCGGGCTCTGGTTTTTGGGGAGGGGTCCCAGAGGGTCTCGGGGGACGCGACCCCCTCAAATCTTAAATTCCAGCCTTGAGACGCTCAGGGTGATGCGAAGCCCCCTCCCAAAATTCAGCCCCCACCCCAAAATAAAGCTTGGGGAACCAGCCTAAAATGAGACCCCCCCAAAATGCAGACTTGGGACCCCCCAAAATACAGCTTTGAGACCCCCCAAAATACAGACTTGGGACCCCCCCAAAATACAGACTTGAGACCCCCCCAAAATCCAGCCTAAGACCCCCCTCAAATACAGCCTTGAGACCCCCGCCCAAAATACAGCTTTGAGACCCCCCAAAATGCAGCCTTGAGACCCCCCAAATACAGCCTTGAGACCCCCCGAAATCCATCCTTGAGACCCCCTCAAATACAGCCTTGAGACCCCGCCCAAAATGCAGCCTTGAGACCCCCCAAATACAGACTTGAGACCCCCTCAAAATACAGCCTTGAAATCAATCGGAGGGACATGGAACCCTCCCAAAAATGGGAGACCCCCCCAAATTCAGCCTTGAGACCCCTCTGGGGGACACGACCCCCAAAACCACCTGAGGGTGTGGGGGGCACGACCCTCCCCAAAAAACCGAGACCCCCCACAAACACAGCGCTGACAACGGCGGGGACACGACCCGCCCTTCAAATCCATCCCTCGGGGGAAGCGACCCCCCAATCCATCCCTCGGGGGATAAGCGACGCCCCCTCCCAAATTCAGAGCGCGCCAAAACCCCTGAGCCCTCTCTGGGAGACGCGCCCCTCGGAACAGCCCCCCCAAAATCCCACCCCGCATCCCCAAACCCACCGTGGGGAGGCGCAGCGACTCTCCCCACCCCTCAGACCCAGCGACCCCTCCCCACCCCTCAGAGCGCGCGGGGCCGCGCCCCCTCACCGCTGTCGCCGCTGTCGCCGCTGTCGCCGCAGCGCTCGGAACCCCCGGGGCTGGGGCGCGGGGTCCCGCCGAGCGCGGTCCGGGGGGTCCGGGGGTCCAGGCGAGGCGGCGGCGGCTCCTGAGGAGGCCGCGGGCCCCCCGCCCCCGGCACTTCCGGCTCCGGCCCCGGCACTTCCGGCCCGGCAGGGCTGAGGGAGAGCGCCGAGAGAATGGATGGGAGAGGGAGAGGGAGAGCACAGAGAGAATCGATGGGAGAGGGGAGAGGGGAGAGAGGAGAGCACAGAGAGAATCGATGGGAGAGGGGAGAGGGAGAGCACAGAGAGAATCGATGGGAGAGCACAGAGAGAATCGATGGGAGAGGGGAGAGGGGAGAGCACAGAGAGAATCGATGGGAGAGAGGCGAGCACAGAGAGAATCGATGGGGCAGGGATTGATAACAGCGATTGATAAAGGGGGATTAATAACGGGGATCAATAATGGGGATTTATAACCGAGATCGATAACGGAGATTGATAACAGGGGATTGATAACAGGGAATTGATATCAGGAATCAATAACGGGGATTGATAACGGAATGATAACGGGGGATTCATAATGGGGATCAATAATGGGGATTTATAACTGAGATCGATAATGGGGATTGATAACAGGGAATTGATATCAGAAATCGATAACGGGGATTGATAACAGGGAGTGATAACAGGGATTGATAATGGGGGATTCATAACGAGGATCAATAATGGGGATTTATAACTGAGACCGATAATGGACTGATAACAGGGGATTGATAAAGGGGATTGATAACCGGGATTGTTAACAGGAGATTCATAACGGGGATACATAACGGGATTTCTAACGGGGATTGATACGGGTTATCAATAAACGGGGATTGATAAGGGTTATTAATAAATGGGGATTGATAACAGAGATTGATAACAGGGGTTGGTAATGAGGACGGATAATGAGTATTGATAACTGAGTCCTTATGGGGTCATGGGGGTCCCAGGGGTCAGGGGTTATTTAGGGTCAGGGTTATTTAGGGTCAGGAGGTTATTTGGAGTCGGGGATTATTTAGGGTCAGGGGGTCCCATAGGGTCACAGGGCCCTATAGAACCAGGGTTCCCATTGGGCCAGGGGTTATTTAGGGTCAGGGGATTATTTAGGGTCAGGGTGTCCTGTAGGATCAGGGGTCCAGGGGTTCCCATAGGATTAGGGAGCCCCATAGGATCAGGGGTTCCTATAAGATCAGGGGTTATTTAGGGTCAGCAGTTATTTAGGATCGAGGGGGTCCCATCAGGCCATGGGGTTCTATAGGGTCACAGTGTTCTGTAGGATCAGGGGTCTCAGGGGTTCCCATAGGATCAGGGGGTTCCCATAGGATCAGGGGTTCCTATAGGATCAGGGGTTATTTAGGGTCAGGGGTTCTATAGGATCGAGGGGGTCCCATCAGGCCATGGGGTTCTATAGGGTCGCAGTGTTCTGTAGGATCAGGGGGTCCCAGGGGTTCCCATAGGATCAGGGGCCCCATAGGATCAGGGGTTCCTATAGGATCAGGGGTTCCCATAGGATCAGGGGTTATTTAGGGTCAGCAGTTATTTAGGGTCAGGGGGTCCCATCAGGCCATGGGGTTCTATAGGGTCGCAGTGTTCTGTAGGATCAGGGGGTCCCAGGGGTTCCCACAGGATCAGGGGGTCCCAGGGGTTCCCAGAACTGTCCCCATTTCCCCTGACCCCATCCCAACCCTGCCCTCGCCGCCCCAGGAAGGCAAAGAACCCGTAAAAGTTCCCAAATCTTTATGGCAGGAGGCACTTTCACACGTCGGGCCATAAAACCCTGAAGCCATAAAAACCAGGGGCCATAAAAACCTGGGGCCATAAAACCCTGGGGCCATAAAACCTGGGGCCATAAAACCCCGCTGACCTTCGAGCTGTGGGGCCGCAGGAACCTTCGGGGCAGGAGAATCCATCGGGGCCGTGGAAACCTTTGGGGTCTCCAGAACCCTCTGGGGTCCATAAAACCCTTTTGGGATTTTATTTGGGTCTGTAGAACCCTTTGGAGTCCATAAAATCCTTTTGGGGTCTCCAGAACACTTTGGAGGGGGCATAAAAACACTTTGGTGTCCATAAAATCCTTTGGGGTCCATAAAGTCCTTTTGGGGTCCATAAAATCCTTTTGGTGTCCGGGGAATCTTTTGGGGTCAATAAAACCTGGGGTCTGTGGGGCCCTTTGGGGTCTGTGGGACCCTTTGGGGTCTGTGGGACCCTTTGGGGTCTGTGGGACACTTTGGGATCCACAGACCCCATTGATCCCCAGGGATCCCCGGTGTCCCTGGGGCACAGCGGGTGACAGTGACAGGGACATGGTGCCAGGGGTTGCTCAGGACCCCTCTGTGTCCCCAATGTCCCCAATGTCCCCAAGTCCCTGATGTCCCTGCTGTCCCCAATATTCCCAATGTCCTCACTGTCCCCAATGTCCCCGTGTCCCCAATGTCCCAATGTGCCCAATATCCCTGATGTCTCCAATGTCCCTGCTGTCCCCATGTCCCCAATGTCCCTACTGCCCCCAATGTCCCTGCTGTCCCCAGTGTCTCCAGTGTCCCCATTGTCCCCTCAGTGTCCCATCTCCCCAGTGCCACCCACCATCTCAGCGAAGATGCAGCTCAGGCTTTGTCACAGCCCAGTGTCCCCAGTGTCACCCCAATGTCCCCAATGTCCCCAGTGTCCACAATGACCCCAGTGTCCCCAGTACCCCAATGTCCCCAATGACCCTGCTGTCCCTGCTGTCCCCAATGCTGTCCCCGCTGTCTCAGCTGCAGACGGTGACGGCATCGCGGTGTCAGGGCGTTGCTCAGCACCCCGCTGGCAGGTTCCAGATGGGCGCCATGTCCCCAGTGTCCCCAGTGTCCCCAGTACCCCAGTGTCCCCACTGCCCCCAGTACCCCAATGTCCCTGCTGTCCCCAATGTCCCCAATGTCCCTGCTGTCCCCAATGTCCCCAATGTCCCCGCTGTCCCTCAGCGTGCTGACGTGCACGCAGCGGTGCCAGGCATTGCTCAGCACCCCCAGCGCAGGTTCCAGATGGGCGCCATGTCCCCAGTGTCCCCAGTACCCCAATGTCCCTGCTGTCCCTGCTGTCCCCAATGTCCCTGCTGTCCCTGCTGTCCCCGCTGTCTCAGCGTGTGATGGTGACGGGCACGCTGGTGCCAGGCGTTGCTCAGCACCCCAGCGCAGGTTCCAGATGGGCGCCAGTACCCCAGTGTCCCCACTTCCCCCAGTACCCCAATGTCCCCAATGTCCCTGCTGTCCCCAATGTCCCCGCTGTCTCAGCGTGTAGACGGTGACGGGCACGCGGTGCCAGGCGTTGCTCAGCACCCCGCGCAGGTTCCAGATGGGCGCCATGTCCCCAGTGTCCCCAGTACCCCAGTGTCCCTACTGCCTCCAGTGTCCCCAATGTCCCTACTGCCCCAGTACCCCAATGTCCCCAATGTCCCTGCTGTCCCCAATGTCCCTGCTGTCCCTGCTGTCCCTGCTGTCCCCGCTGCCTCAGCGTAGACGGTGACAGGCAAGCGGTGCCAGGCGTTGCTCAGCACCCCGCGCAGGTTCCAGATGGGCGCCACGCTGTCGGGCTGCACGTTGTAGCTGCTGTCCACGGCCTTGCAGACGATGTCCAGCCGCGCTCCCGCCGGCGCCGCCGCCCGCAGCTCCCACAGCGCCCAGGCCCAGCCCCGGCCCCGCTGCGGCCGCGCGCCCAGCTCAGCGCGCGCCACGTGCGGCCGCCGTCCAGCGACACGTCCACCTGGGGAGCAATTAGCATTAATTAATTCATTAATTAGTACATAGATATCCAGCCCCAGCCCGCGCCCAGCTCAGCCGCAGCGCCACGTGCGGCCGCCGTCCAGCCGCACACGTCCACCTGGGGGACAGATCGTTAGTATTGATTAATTAATTCATTAATTAGTACATAGATATCCAGCCCTGTCCCCGTGCCCAGCTCAGCCGCGCGCCACGTGCGGCCCCCGTCCAGCGACACGTCCACCTGGGGAGAGCAATTAGCATCAATTAATTCATTAATTAGTACATAGATATCCAGCCCCAGCCCGCGCCCAGCTCAGCCGCGCTGGCCACGTGCGGCCCCGTCCAGGAGACACGTCCACCTGGGGGAGAGATCATTATTAATTAATTCATTAATTAGTACATAGATATCCAGCCCCAGCCGGCAGCGCTCCACGTCGCGGCCGCCGTCCAGGGACACGTCCACCTGGGGGGAGAGTAATTAGCATTAATTAATTCATTAATTAGTACATAGATATCCAGCCCCAGCCCCGCGCCACGTGCGGCCCCCGTCCAGCGACACGTCCACCTGGGGAGAGCAATTAGCATTAATTAATCCATTAATTAGTACATAGATATCCAGCCCCAGCCCCGCGCCACGTGCGGCCGCCGTCCAGCGACACGTCCACCTGGGGAGAGATCATTAACATTAATTAATTCATTAATTAGTACATAGATATCCAGCCCCAGCCCCGCGCCACGTGCGGCCGCCGTCCATGGACA
>JAKWBO010001424.1:0-14230 GCA_034336685.1 Luscinia luscinia
TGCTCTTCGCTATGCATAGTGGAAAGAGTGTATGGTATGCTTTCAAGAAGCAGAGAATATTGCTATGGTAGAGAGGTTTTAGAAGAAAAGTGCACATGCCAGGCGTGTTTTGGCAGTAGCAGAACTTCCCAGCAGAGTGTTCTGTGAGAGGGGTAGACGGCACTTCACCTCCCTCAGCCTGAAATCGCTTCTTGCTACAAACCGCCATTAAGGAAACCACACTGCACTGAGGTGCTCTGCACAGAACACCGGTTGTCAGGGACTAGTGGTATGAAGCAGGATATGCCAGAACCAGCTTAGCTACAACATAGTTATTCGTCGTGCAGATTTCTGTGCTAGATATCAGTGATGCAGAGAAGCCATTTCTAGGTGTAGTGCAAAGTGAGATCTGTGGTGTGCTGTGCACACTTTCGCTTTAGCTTTAGGTGCACTGCAGTGCTCTTCGCTATGCATAGTGGAAAGAGTGTATGGTATGCTTTCAAGAAGCAGAGAATATTGCTATGGTAGAGAGGTTTTAGAAGAAAAGTGCACATGCCAGGCGTGTTTTGGCAGTAGCAGAACTTCCCAGCAGAGTGTTCTGTGAGAGGGGTAGACGGCACTTCACCTCCCTCAGCCTGAAATCGCTTCTTGCTACAAACCGCCATTAAGGAAACCACACTGCACTGAGGTGCTCTGCACAGAACACCGGTTGTCAGGGACTAGTGGTATGAAGCAGGATATGCCAGAACCAGCTTAGCTACAACATAGTTATTCGTCGTGCAGATTTCTGTGCTAGATATCAGTGATGCAGAGAAGCCATTTCTAGGTGTAGTGCAAAGTGAGATCTGTGGTGTGCTGTGCACACTTTCGCTTTAGCTTTAGGTGCACTGCAGTGCTCTTCGCTATGCATAGTGGAAAGAGTGTATGGTATGCTTTCAAGAAGCAGAGAATATTGCTATGGTAGAGAGGTTTTAGAAGAAAAGTGCACATGCCAGGCGTGTTTTGGCAGTAGCAGAACTTCCCAGCAGAGTGTTCTGTGAGAGGGGTAGACGGCACTTCACCTCCCTCAGCCTGAAATCGCTTCTTGCTACAAACCGCCATTAAGGAAACCACACTGCACTGAGGTGCTCTGCACAGAACACCGGTTGTCAGGGACTAGTGGTATGAAGCAGGATATGCCAGAACCAGCTTAGCTACAACATAGTTATTCGTCAGTGCAGATTTCTGTGCTAGATATCAGTGATGCAGAGAAGCCATTTCTAGGTGTAGTGCAAAGTGAGATCTGTGGTGTGCTGTGCACACTTTCGCTTTAGCTTTAGGTGCACTGCAGTGCTCTTCGCTATGCATAGTGGAAAGAGTGTATGGTATGCTTTCAAGAAGCAGAGAATATTGCTATGGTAGAGAGGTTTTAGAAGAAAAGTGCACATGCCAGGCGTGTTTTGGCAGTAGCAGAACTTCCCAGCAGAGTGTTCTGTGAGAGGGGTAGACGGCACTTCACCTCCTCAGCCTGAAATCGCTTCTTGCTACAAACCGCCATTAAGGAAACCACACTGCACTGAGGTGCTCTGCACAGAACACCGGTTGTCAGGGACTAGTGGTATGAAGCAGGATATGCCAGAACCAGCTTAGCTACAACATAGTTATTCGTCGTGCAGATTTCTGTGCTAGATATCAGTGATGCAGAGAAGCCATTTCTAGGTGTAGTGCAAAGTGAGATCTGTGGTGTGCTGTGCACACTTTCGCTTTAGCTTTAGGTGCACTGCAGTGCTCTTCGCTATGCATAGTGGAAAGAGTGTATGGTATGCTTTCAAGAAGCAGAGAATATTGCTATGGTAGAGAGGTTTTAGAAGAAAAGTGCACATGCCAGGCGTGTTTTGGCAGTAGCAGAACTTCCCAGCAGAGTGTTCTGTGAGAGGGGTAGACGGCACTTCACCTCCTCAGCCTGAAATCGCTTCTGCTACAAACCGCCATTAAGGAAACCACACTGCACTGAGGTGCTCTGCACAGAACACCGGTTGTCAGGGACTAGTGGTATGAAGCAGGATATGCCAGAACCAGCTTAGCTACAACATAGTTATTCGTCGTGCAGATTTCTGTGCTAGATATCAGTGATGCAGAGAAGCCATTTCTAGGTGTAGTGCAAAGTGAGATCTGTGGTGTGCTGTGCACACTTTCGCTTTAGCTTTAGGTGCACTGCAGTGCTCTTCGCTATGCATAGTGGAAAGAGTGTATGGTATGCTTTTCAAGAAGCAGAGAATATTGCTATGGTAGAGAGGTTTTAGAAGAAAAGTGCACATGCCAGGCGTGTTTTGGCAGTAGCAGAACTTCCCAGCAGAGTGTTCTGTGAGAGGGGTAGACGGCACTTCACCTCCTCAGCCTGAAATCGCTTCTTGCTACAAACCGCCATTAAGGAAACCACACTGCACTGAGGTGCTCTGCACAGAACACCGGTTGTCAGGGACTAGTGGTATGAAGCAGGATATGCCAGAACCAGCTTAGCTACAACATAGTTATTCGTCGTGCAGATTTCTGTGCTAGATATCAGTGATGCAGAGAAGCCATTTCTAGGTGTAGTGCAAAGTGAGATCTGTGGTGTGCTGTGCACACTTTCGCTTTAGCTTTAGGTGCACTGCAGTGCTCTTCGCTATGCATAGTGGAAAGAGTGTATGGTATGCTTTCAAGAAGCAGAGAATATTGCTATGGTAGAGAGGTTTTAGAAGAAAAGTGCACATGCCAGGCGTGTTTTGGCAGTAGCAGAACTTCCCAGCAGAGTGTTCTGTGAGAGGGGTAGACGGCACTTCACCTCCTCAGCCTGAAATCGCTTCTTGCTACAAACCGCCATTAAGGAAACCACACTGCACTGAGGTGCTCTGCACAGAACACCGGTTGTCAGGGACTAGTGGTATGAAGCAGGATATGCCAGAACCAGCTTAGCTACAACATAGTTATTCGTCGTGCAGATTTCTGTGCTAGATATCAGTGATGCAGAGAAGCCATTTCTAGGTGTAGTGCAAAGTGAGATCTGTGGTGTGCTGTGCACACTTCGCTTTAGCTTTAGGTGCACTGCAGTGCTCTTCGCTATGCATAGTGGAAAGAGTGTATGGTATGCTTTCAAGAAGCAGAGAATATTGCTATGGTAGAGAGGTTTTAGAAGAAAAGTGCACATGCCAGGCGTGTTTTGGCAGTAGCAGAACTTCCCAGCAGAGTGTTCTGTGAGAGGGGTAGACGGCACTTCACCTCCTCAGCCTGAAATCGCTTCTTGCTACAAACCGCCATTAAGGAAACCACACTGCACTGAGGTGCTCTGCACAGAACACCGGTTGTCAGGACTAGTGGTATGAAGCAGGATATGCCAGAACCAGCTTAGCTACAACATAGTTATTCGTCGTGCAGATTTCTGTGCTAGATATCAGTGATGCAGAGAAGCCATTTCTAGGTGTAGTGCAAAGTGAGATCTGTGGTGTGCTGTGCACACTTCGCTTTAGCTTTAGGTGCACTGCAGTGCTCTTCGCTATGCATAGTGGAAAGAGTGTATGGTATGCTTTCAAGAAGCAGAGAATATTGCTATGGTAGAGAGGTTTTAGAAGAAAAGTGCACATGCCAGGCGTGTTTTGGCAGTAGCAGAACTTCCCAGCAGAGTGTTCTGTGAGAGGGGTAGACGGCACTTCACCTCCTCAGCCTGAAATCGCTTCTTGCTACAAACCGCCATTAAGGAAACCACACTGCACTGAGGTGCTCTGCACAGAACACCGGTTGTCAGGGACTAGTGGTATGAAGCAGGATATGCCAGAACCAGCTTAGCTACAACATAGTTATTCGTCGTGCAGATTTCTGTGCTAGATATCAGTGATGCAGAGAAGCCATTTCTAGGTGTAGTGCAAAGTGAGATCTGTGGTGTGCTGTGCACACTTTCGCTTTAGCTTTAGGTGCACTGCAGTGCTCTTCGCTATGCATAGTGGAAAGAGTGTATGGTATGCTTTCAAGAAGCAGAGAATATTGCTATGGTAGAGAGGTTTTAGAAGAAAAGTGCACATGCCAGGCGTGTTTTGGCAGTAGCAGAACTTCCCAGCAGAGTGTTCTGTGAGAGGGGTAGACGGCACTTCACCTCCTCAGCCTGAAATCGCTTCTTGCTACAAACCGCCATTAAGGAAACCACACTGCACTGAGGTGCTCTGCACAGAACACCGGTTGTCAGGGACTAGTGGTATGAAGCAGGATATGCCAGAACCAGCTTAGCTACAACATAGTTATTCGTCGTGCAGATTTCTGTGCTAGATATCAGTGATGCAGAGAAGCCATTTCTAGGTGTAGTGCAAAGTGAGATCTGTGGTGTGCTGTGCACACTTTCGCTTTAGCTTTAGGTGCACTGCAGTGCTCTTCGCTATGCATAGTGGAAAGAGTGTATGGTATGCTTTCAAGAAGCAGAGAATATTGCTATGGTAGAGAGGTTTTAGAAGAAAAGTGCACATGCCAGGCGTGTTTTGGCAGTAGCAGAACTTCCCAGCAGAGTGTTCTGTGAGAGGGGTAGACGGCACTTCACCTCCCTCAGCCTGAAATCGCTTCTTGCTACAAACCGCCATTAAGGAAACCACACTGCACTGAGGTGCTCTGCACAGAACACCGGTTGTCAGGGACTAGTGGTATGAAGCAGGATATGCCAGAACCAGCTTAGCTACAACATAGTTATTCGTCGTGCAGATTTCTGTGCTAGATATCAGTGATGCAGAGAAGCCATTTCTAGGTGTAGTGCAAAGTGAGATCTGTGGTGTGCTGTGCACACTTTCGCTTTAGCTTTAGGTGCACTGCAGTGCTCTTCGCTATGCATAGTGGAAAGAGTGTATGGTATGCTTTCAAGAAGCAGAGAATATTGCTATGGTAGAGAGGTTTTAGAAGAAAAGTGCACATGCCAGGCGTGTTTTGGCAGTAGCAGAACTTCCCAGCAGAGTGTTCTGTGAGAGGGGTAGACGGCACTTCACCTCCCTCAGCCTGAAATCGCTTCTTGCTACAAACCGCCATTAAGGAAACCACACTGCACTGAGGTGCTCTGCACAGAACACCGGTTGTCAGGGACTAGTGGTATGAAGCAGGATATGCCAGAACCAGCTTAGCTACAACATAGTTATTCGTCGTGCAGATTTCTGTGCTAGATATCAGTGATGCAGAGAAGCCATTTCTAGGTGTAGTGCAAAGTGAGATCTGTGGTGTGCTGTGCACACTTTCGCTTTAGCTTTAGGTGCACTGCAGTGCTCTTCGCTATGCATAGTGGAAAGAGTGTATGGTATGCTTTCAAGAAGCAGAGAATATTGCTATGGTAGAGAGGTTTTAGAAGAAAAGTGCACATGCCAGGCGTGTTTTGGCAGTAGCAGAACTTCCCAGCAGAGTGTTCTGTGAGAGGGGTAGACGGCACTTCACCTCCTCAGCCTGAAATCGCTTCTTGCTACAAACCGCCATTAAGGAAACCACACTGCACTGAGGTGCTCTGCACAGAACACCGGTTGTCAGGGACTAGTGGTATGAAGCAGGATATGCCAGAACCAGCTTAGCTACAACATAGTTATTCGTCGTGCAGATTTCTGTGCTAGATATCAGTGATGCAGAGAAGCCATTTCTAGGTGTAGTGCAAAGTGAGATCTGTGGTGTGCTGTGCACACTTTCGCTTTAGCTTTAGGTGCACTGCAGTGCTCTTCGCTATGCATAGTGGAAAGAGTGTATGGTATGCTTTCAAGAAGCAGAGAATATTGCTATGGTAGAGAGGTTTTAGAAGAAAAGTGCACATGCCAGGCGTGTTTTGGCAGTAGCAGAACTTCCCAGCAGAGTGTTCTGTGAGAGGGGTAGACGGCACTTCACCTCCCTCAGCCTGAAATCGCTTCTTGCTACAAACCGCCATTAAGGAAACCACACTGCACTGAGGTGCTCTGCACAGAACACCGGTTGTCAGGGACTAGTGGTATGAAGCAGGATATGCCAGAACCAGCTTAGCTACAACATAGTTATTCGTCGTGCAGATTTCTGTGCTAGATATCAGTGATGCAGAGAAGCCATTTCTAGGTGTAGTGCAAAGTGAGATCTGTGGTGTGCTGTGCACACTTTCGCTTTAGCTTTAGGTGCACTGCAGTGCTCTTCGCTATGCATAGTGGAAAGAGTGTATGGTATGCTTTCAAGAAGCAGAGAATATTGCTATGGTAGAGAGGTTTTAGAAGAAAAGTGCACATGCCAGGCGTGTTTTGGCAGTAGCAGAACTTCCCAGCAGAGTGTTCTGTGAGAGGGGTAGACGGCACTTCACCTCCCTCAGCCTGAAATCGCTTCTTGCTACAAACCGCCATTAAGGAAACCACACTGCACTGAGGTGCTCTGCACAGAACACCGGTTGTCAGGGACTAGTGGTATGAAGCAGGATATGCCAGAACCAGCTTAGCTACAACATAGTTATTCGTCGTGCAGATTTCTGTGCTAGATATCAGTGATGCAGAGAAGCCATTTCTAGGTGTAGTGCAAAGTGAGATCTGTGGTGTGCTGTGCACACTTTCGCTTTAGCTTTAGGTGCACTGCAGTGCTCTTCGCTATGCATAGTGGAAAGAGTGTATGGTATGCTTTCAAGAAGCAGAGAATATTGCTATGGTAGAGAGGTTTTAGAAGAAAAGTGCACATGCCAGGCGTGTTTTGGCAGTAGCAGAACTTCCCAGCAGAGTGTTCTGTGAGAGGGGTAGACGGCACTTCACCTCCTCAGCCTGAAATCGCTTCTTGCTACAAACCGCCATTAAGGAAACCACACTGCACTGAGGTGCTCTGCACAGAACACCGGTTGTCAGGGACTAGTGGTATGAAGCAGGATATGCCAGAACCAGCTTAGCTACAACATAGTTATTCGTCGTGCAGATTTCTGTGCTAGATATCAGTGATGCAGAGAAGCCATTTCTAGGTGTAGTGCAAAGTGAGATCTGTGGTGTGCTGTGCACACTTTCGCTTTAGCTTTAGGTGCACTGCAGTGCTCTTCGCTATGCATAGTGGAAAGAGTGTATGGTATGCTTTCAAGAAGCAGAGAATATTGCTATGGTAGAGAGGTTTTAGAAGAAAAGTGCACATGCCAGGCGTGTTTTGGCAGTAGCAGAACTTCCCAGCAGAGTGTTCTGTGAGAGGGGTAGACGGCACTTCACCTCCTCAGCCTGAAATCGCTTCTTGCTACAAACCGCCATTAAGGAAACCACACTGCACTGAGGTGCTCTGCACAGAACACCGGTTGTCAGGGACTAGTGGTATGAAGCAGGATATGCCAGAACCAGCTTAGCTACAACATAGTTATTCGTCGTGCAGATTTCTGTGCTAGATATCAGTGATGCAGAGAAGCCATTTCTAGGTGTAGTGCAAAGTGAGATCTGTGGTGTGCTGTGCACACTTTCGCTTTAGCTTTAGGTGCACTGCAGTGCTCTTCGCTATGCATAGTGGAAAGAGTGTATGGTATGCTTTCAAGAAGCAGAGAATATTGCTATGGTAGAGAGGTTTTAGAAGAAAAGTGCACATGCCAGGCGTGTTTTGGCAGTAGCAGAACTTCCCAGCAGAGTGTTCTGTGAGAGGGGTAGACGGCACTTCACCTCCTCAGCCTGAAATCGCTTCTTGCTACAAACCGCCATTAAGGAAACCACACTGCACTGAGGTGCTCTGCACAGAACACCGGTTGTCAGGGACTAGTGGTATGAAGCAGGATATGCCAGAACCAGCTTAGCTACAACATAGTTATTCGTCGTGCAGATTTCTGTGCTAGATATCAGTGATGCAGAGAAGCCATTTCTAGGTGTAGTGCAAAGTGAGATCTGTGGTGTGCTGTGCACACTTTCGCTTTAGCTTTAGGTGCACTGCAGTGCTCTTCGCTATGCATAGTGGAAAGAGTGTATGGTATGCTTTCAAGAAGCAGAGAATATTGCTATGGTAGAGAGGTTTTAGAAGAAAAGTGCACATGCCAGGCGTGTTTTGGCAGTAGCAGAACTTCCCAGCAGAGTGTTCTGTGAGAGGGGTAGACGGCACTTCACCTCCTCAGCCTGAAATCGCTTCTTGCTACAAACCGCCATTAAGGAAACCACACTGCACTGAGGTGCTCTGCACAGAACACCGGTTGTCAGGGACTAGTGGTATGAAGCAGGATATGCCAGAACCAGCTTAGCTACAACATAGTTATTCGTCGTGCAGATTTCTGTGCTAGATATCAGTGATGCAGAGAAGCCATTTCTAGGTGTAGTGCAAAGTGAGATCTGTGGTGTGCTGTGCACACTTTCGCTTTAGCTTTAGGTGCACTGCAGTGCTCTTCGCTATGCATAGTGGAAAGAGTGTATGGTATGCTTTCAAGAAGCAGAGAATATTGCTATGGTAGAGAGGTTTTAGAAGAAAAGTGCACATGCCAGGCGTGTTTTGGCAGTAGCAGAACTTCCCAGCAGAGTGTTCTGTGAGAGGGGTAGACGGCACTTCACCTCCCTCAGCCTGAAATCGCTTCTGCTACAAACCGCCATTAAGGAAACCACACTGCACTGAGGTGCTCTGCACAGAACACCGGTTGTCAGGGACTAGTGGTATGAAGCAGGATATGCCAGAACCAGCTTAGCTACAACATAGTTATTCGTCGTGCAGATTTCTGTGCTAGATATCAGTGATGCAGAGAAGCCATTTCTAGGTGTAGTGCAAAGTGAGATCTGTGGTGTGCTGTGCACACTTTCGCTTTAGCTTTAGGTGCACTGCAGTGCTCTTCGCTATGCATAGTGGAAAGAGTGTATGGTATGCTTTCAAGAAGCAGAGAATATTGCTATGGTAGAGAGGTTTTAGAAGAAAAGTGCACATGCCAGGCGTGTTTTGGCAGTAGCAGAACTTCCCAGCAGAGTGTTCTGTGAGAGGGGTAGACGGCACTTCACCTCCCTCAGCCTGAAATCGCTTCTTGCTACAAACCGCCATTAAGGAAACCACACTGCACTGAGGTGCTCTGCACAGAACAACCGGTTGTCAGGGACTAGTGGTATGAAGCAGGATATGCCAGAACCAGCTTAGCTACAACATAGTTATTCGTCGTGCAGATTTCTGTGCTAGATATCAGTGATGCAGAGAAGCCATTTCTAGGTGTAGTGCAAAGTGAGATCTGTGGTGTGCTGTGCACACTTTCGCTTTAGCTTTAGGTGCACTGCAGTGCTCTTCGCTATGCATAGTGGAAAGAGTGTATGGTATGCTTTCAAGAAGCAGAGAATATTGCTATGGTAGAGAGGTTTTAGAAGAAAAGTGCACATGCCAGGCGTGTTTTGGCAGTAGCAGAACTTCCCAGCAGAGTGTTCTGTGAGAGGGGTAGACGGCACTTCACCTCCTCAGCCTGAAATCGCTTCTTGCTACAAACCGCCATTAAGGAAACCACACTGCACTGAGGTGCTCTGCACAGAACACCGGTTGTCAGGGACTAGTGGTATGAAGCAGGATATGCCAGAACCAGCTTAGCTACAACATAGTTATTCGTCGTGCAGATTTCTGTGCTAGATATCAGTGATGCAGAGAAGCCATTTCTAGGTGTAGTGCAAAGTGAGATCTGTGGTGTGCTGTGCACACTTTCGCTTTAGCTTTAGGTGCACTGCAGTGCTCTTCGCTATGCATAGTGGAAAGAGTGTATGGTATGCTTTCAAGAAGCAGAGAATATTGCTATGGTAGAGAGGTTTTAGAAGAAAAGTGCACATGCCAGGCGTGTTTTGGCAGTAGCAGAACTTCCCAGCAGAGTGTTCTGTGAGAGGGGTAGACGGCACTTCACCTCCCTCAGCCTGAAATCGCTTCTTGCTACAAAACCGCCATTAAGGAAACCACACTGCACTGAGGTGCTCTGCACAGAACACCGGTTGTCAGGGACTAGTGGTATGAAGCAGGATATGCCAGAACCAGCTTAGCTACAACATAGTTATTCGTCGTGCAGATTTCTGTGCTAGATATCAGTGATGCAGAGAAGCCATTTCTAGGTGTAGTGCAAAGTGAGATCTGTGGTGTGCTGTGCACACTTTCGCTTTAGCTTTAGGTGCACTGCAGTGCTCTTCGCTATGCATAGTGGAAAGAGTGTATGGTATGCTTTCAAGAAGCAGAGAATATTGCTATGGTAGAGAGGTTTTAGAAGAAAAGTGCACATGCCAGGCGTGTTTTGGCAGTAGCAGAACTTCCCAGCAGAGTGTTCTGTGAGAGGGGTAGACGGCACTTCACCTCCCTCAGCCTGAAATCGCTTCTGCTACAAACCGCCATTAAGGAAACCACACTGCACTGAGGTGCTCTGCACAGAACACCGGTTGTCAGGACTAGTGGTATGAAGCAGGATATGCCAGAACCAGCTTAGCTACAACATAGTTATTCGTCGTGCAGATTTCTGTGCTAGATATCAGTGATGCAGAGAAGCCATTTCTAGGTGTAGTGCAAAGTGAGATCTGTGGTGTGCTGTGCACACTTTCGCTTTAGCTTTAGGTGCACTGCAGTGCTCTTCGCTATGCATAGTGGAAAGAGTGTATGGTATGCTTTCAAGAAGCAGAGAATATTGCTATGGTAGAGAGGTTTTAGAAGAAAAGTGCACATGCCAGGCGTGTTTTGGCAGTAGCAGAACTTCCCAGCAGAGTGTTCTGTGAGAGGGGTAGACGGCACTTCACCTCCCTCAGCCTGAAATCGCTTCTTGCTACAAACCGCCATTAAGGAAACCACACTGCACTGAGGTGCTCTGCACAGAATACCGGTTGTCAGGGACTAGTGGTATGAAGCAGGATATGCCAGAACCAGCTTAGCTACAACATAGTTATTCGTCGTGCAGATTTCTGTGCTAGATATCAGTGATGCAGAGAAGCCATTTCTAGGTGTAGTGCAAAGTGAGATCTGTGGTGTGCTGTGCACACTTTCGCTTTAGCTTTAGGTGCACTGCAGTGCTCTTCGCTATGCATAGTGGAAAGAGTGTATGGTATGCTTTCAAGAAGCAGAGAATATTGCTATGGTAGAGAGGTTTTAGAAGAAAAGTGCACATGCCAGGCGTGTTTTGGCAGTAGCAGAACTTCCCAGCAGAGTGTTCTGTGAGAGGGGTAGACGGCACTTCACCTCCTCAGCCTGAAATCGCTTCTTGCTACAAACCGCCATTAAGGAAACCACACTGCACTGAGGTGCTCTGCACAGAACACCGGTTGTCAGGGACTAGTGGTATGAAGCAGGATATGCCAGAACCAGCTTAGCTACAACATAGTTATTCGTCGTGCAGATTTCTGTGCTAGATATCAGTGATGCAGAGAAGCCATTTCTAGGTGTAGTGCAAAGTGAGATCTGTGGTGTGCTGTGCACACTTTCGCTTTAGCTTTAGGTGCACTGCAGTGCTCTTCGCTATGCATAGTGGAAAGAGTGTATGGTATGCTTTCAAGAAGCAGAGAATATTGCTATGGTAGAGAGGTTTTAGAAGAAAAGTGCACATGCCAGGCGTGTTTTGGCAGTAGCAGAACTTCCCAGCAGAGTGTTCTGTGAGAGGGGTAGACGGCACTTCACCTCCTCAGCCTGAAATCGCTTCTTGCTACAAACCGCCATTAAGGAAACCACACTGCACTGAGGTGCTCTGCACAGAATACCGGTTGTCAGGGACTAGTGGTATGAAGCAGGATATGCCAGAACCAGCTTAGCTACAACATAGTTATTCGTCGTGCAGATTTCTGTGCTAGATATCAGTGATGCAGAGAAGCCATTTCTAGGTGTAGTGCAAAGTGAGATCTGTGGTGTGCTGTGCACACTTTCGCTTTAGCTTTAGGTGCACTGCAGTGCTCTTCGCTATGCATAGTGGAAAGAGTGTATGGTATGCTTTCAAGAAGCAGAGAATATTGCTATGGTAGAGAGGTTTTAGAAGAAAAGTGCACATGCCAGGCGTGTTTTGGCAGTAGCAGAACTTCCCAGCAGAGTGTTCTGTGAGAGGGGTAGACGGCACTTCACCTCCTCAGCCTGAAATCGCTTCTTGCTACAAACCGCCATTAAGGAAACCACACTGCACTGAGGTGCTCTGCACAGAACACCGGTTGTCAGGGACTAGTGGTATGAAGCAGGATATGCCAGAACCAGCTTAGCTACAACATAGTTATTCGTCGTGCAGATTTCTGTGCTAGATATCAGTGATGCAGAGAAGCCATTTCTAGGTGTAGTGCAAAGTGAGATCTGTGGTGTGCTGTGCACACTTTCGCTTTAGCTTTAGGTGCACTGCAGTGCTCTTCGCTATGCATAGTGGAAAGAGTGTATGGTATGCTTTCAAGAAGCAGAGAATATTGCTATGGTAGAGAGGTTTTAGAAGAAAAGTGCACATGCCAGGCGTGTTTTGGCAGTAGCAGAACTTCCCAGCAGAGTGTTCTGTGAGAGGGGTAGACGGCACTTCACCTCCTCAGCCTGAAATCGCTTCTTGCTACAAACCGCCATTAAGGAAACCACACTGCACTGAGGTGCTCTGCACAGAATACCGGTTGTCAGGGACTAGTGGTATGAAGCAGGATATGCCAGAACCAGCTTAGCTACAACATAGTTATTCGTCGTGCAGATTTCTGTGCTAGATATCAGTGATGCAGAGAAGCCATTTCTAGGTGTAGTGCAAAGTGAGATCTGTGGTGTGCTGTGCACACTTTCGCTTTAGCTTTAGGTGCACTGCAGTGCTCTTCGCTATGCATAGTGGAAAGAGTGTATGGTATGCTTTCAAGAAGCAGAGAATATTGCTATGGTAGAGAGGTTTTAGAAGAAAAGTGCACATGCCAGGCGTGTTTTGGCAGTAGCAGAACTTCCCAGCAGAGTGTTCTGTGAGAGGGGTAGACGGCACTTCACCTCCTCAGCCTGAAATCGCTTCTTGCTACAAACCGCCATTAAGGAAACCACACTGCACTGAGGTGCTCTGCACAGAACACCGGTTGTCAGGGACTAGTGGTATGAAGCAGGATATGCCAGAACCAGCTTAGCTACAACATAGTTATTCGTCGTGCAGATTTCTGTGCTAGATATCAGTGATGCAGAGAAGCCATTTCTAGGTGTAGTGCAAAGTGAGATCTGTGGTGTGCTGTGCACACTTTCGCTTTAGCTTTAGGTGCACTGCAGTGCTCTTCGCTATGCATAGTGGAAAGAGTGTATGGTATGCTTTCAAGAAGCAGAGAATATTGCTATGGTAGAGAGGTTTTAGAAGAAAAGTGCACATGCCAGGCGTGTTTTGGCAGTAGCAGAACTTCCCAGCAGAGTGTTCTGTGAGAGGGGTAGACGGCACTTCACCTCCTCAGCCTGAAATCGCTTCTTGCTACAAACCGCCATTAAGGAAACCACACTGCACTGAGGTGCTCTGCACAGAATACCGGTTGTCAGGGACTAGTGGTATGAAGCAGGATATGCCAGAACCAGCTTAGCTACAACATAGTTATTCGTCGTGCAGATTTCTGTGCTAGATATCAGTGATGCAGAGAAGCCATTTCTAGGTGTAGTGCAAAGTGAGATCTGTGGTGTGCTGTGCACACTTTCGCTTTAGCTTTAGGTGCACTGCAGTGCTCTTCGCTATGCATAGTGGAAAGAGTGTATGGTATGCTTTCAAGAAGCAGAGAATATTGCTATGGTAGAGAGGTTTTAGAAGAAAAGTGCACATGCCAGGCGTGTTTTGGCAGTAGCAGAACTTCCCAGCAGAGTGTTCTGTGAGAGGGGTAGACGGCACTTCACCTCCCTCAGCCTGAAATCGCTTCTTGCTACAAACCGCCATTAAGGAAACCACACTGCACTGAGGTGCTCTGCACAGAACACCGGTTGTCAGGGACTAGTGGTATGAAGCAGGATATGCCAGAACCAGCTTAGCTACAACATAGTTATTCGTCGTGCAGATTTCTGTGCTAGATATCAGTGATGCAGAGAAGCCATTTCTAGGTGTAGTGCAAAGTGAGATCTGTGGTGTGCTGTGCACACTTTCGCTTTAGCTTTAGGTGCACTGCAGTGCTCTTCGCTATGCATAGTGGAAAGAGTGTATGGTATGCTTTCAAGAAGCAGAGAATATTGCTATGGTAGAGAGGTTTTAGAAGAAAAGTGCACATGCCAGGCGTGTTTTGGCAGTAGCAGAACTTCCCAGCAGAGTGTTCTGTGAGAGGGGTAGACGGCACTTCACCTCCCTCAGCCTGAAATCGCTTCTTGCTACAAACCGCCATTAAGGAAACCACACTGCACTGAGGTGCTCTGCACAGAATACCGGTTGTCAGGGACTAGTGGTATGAAGCAGGATATGCCAGAACCAGCTTAG